>CABFWB010004985.1:0-12422 GCA_902151455.1 Timema bartmani
ACTGGTTGAGAAGGAACTAGGCTATGTATTGGGACTTAATAGAGGAACTCGACAACTCTGATTAATTCATTTTGTTTACTGCCACAGCACCAAACATGATATTTCACCCTAAATTAAAACATATATCAGAATTAAAATATAAGAATTTAATCTTAAACAAATGGACCACATTTTAAACAGATTTCTTTGACAAGTTGTCAGCCCTGAGAATTGACATATTTTTATGTTGACATTTTAGTGGTGAACGCCCTTAACTTGAATTCTATGAGATATCCTCGAACTGTAACAGGTACACTCCGGTTACCTACAAACTATGACTCGTCTTACCTTGACGCAGTTCATTACGGCGCTTTATCTTATAGTAGAAGCTTCAAGGCATGGTGTAATCCGTTAAGGTAAAGTTGCTTACTTTAAGGGGAAACTGAGTGTACAATAATCTGGGAGGACGGAAGTATATATACAACGGGATATTTTACTATTCCAAGGTTAATCTGGAACCGCTTATGCTACCTCAACAACTCGTCAATTTTGTAAAAAAAAAAAGTGTATTTTTACGTCCCTTTTTTAAATTGCTTAGTAGAAACCGGTATGTATAAATATTTTTCGTGATGAAATAAAAGATACACGTGTTTTATAAATATTGTACAAGGAATTAAGCTTGGAATAATTGAATTGACAAATTAATTAGGTATATTAATAGGGAAAATAGTTGAATTATTTGATCTTTATTCTCGAGTAATATTATACTATATCGCTATGGAATAAATATACTCAACTATTTTTACTAATAATTTTACCAAGTTTATCTCTCACTACAATTATTTCAAACTTACTTCTAATCAATCCTTATTCAAAACTATAACGCTCCATTCTACTTAAATCAAAAACTATTTCTTAGATAATTTGATAAATTTTCAATAAATTAGTCAAAAGCTTAATAAATATAAACTGTGTATTTTAACGTTTTTAATAAAGTTTAAAATCTTTCACTAGCCAATTTATATTTTGTGGTGTCAGTACTACCCAACCTAATAAAAACCTAGCCTTAATATTATTAATGCATGAAAGGTTAGGTATTGTTAGGTTGGGCAAGCTTGTCATAATAATATATTTCTGTCACTTAATTATATCAAGTAAGAGTGGCTAAAGTGCGAATTAACTAAACTAACTTTACTTTAAATAAATAAATTACAACATTTCTTTGTATACAATGCTTTTATGTAAATACTGCAGAGTTTTTGGTATCAGTGGCCCTTGATTTGATCCTCCAACGACCTTAAGCCTTACGTCTGCTGGGCCTAGCACCCTGGAAAAATCCGACCATGGCTGAAAACTGATTTGGGGAAATAAATACCAACACCATCCAAGGTTTGACTTTGTGACTTATAGTCATTGAACCCGCTTCGGTGACCGCGTGGTCTAACACGCTACTCTCGCAGTAGACTATACTGTCAATGACGAGAAGATCAAGGTTCGAATCTCGTTTAGGTGTACTAAGGGTGATTTTCCCTAAATGGTTTTCCACTTTCCCTTCACGCAAATGTGAGTACACTTCTTCTAAAATATAACATTCCTAATTCCTAAAACCAATTGCGTATTTAGTACATAAACGTATAATCAGAACGGGTAGTAAGACGTGGTGCTAAGAAAAATACAATTAGAATAGTTATCGATTTGTATGAAAACATATCTAGGCTATGTAAATGTAAGCTCACATCAAATAAATATGTTTAACGTCACCTGTCAAATTTTAATTGACTAAATAAACACTTTTCTAACTGCTGTAATATGAATACAAAGACCCCAAACCATAGAAACAGCTCACTGTATTATAATCTGCAATCTCTCTTTAGATATGAGATTGGAATTCATATTCTAGGTTCTTCTTGTTTTTTGAAATGCAAATAACATGTCGACCAACTAAAATGATTAAATAAATCAAGGTTTTTTATTTCTATAAATTTTATTTCTTATCACTTTTCAAGTTTGGATAATTTGCGTACCTCATGAGTAGTTCCTGTACAATCCCATCAAATGTCAACTTTCTATCTCATTGAGAAGTACTTAAAATTCTTTCGATAGAAAGATGGACATACATACGTACATACATACACCATTAGACTCTTATTGAAATAGATAATCTACTAATGAATCTTATATATTCCTCTGAAGCACTAGTTTAAATTCTAAATATATAAATTTAAATTTGTCTAAAGAGGAGAAAAGTATCTGCTTGTAACTCTGCTCAGACTCGAACACAGGCCTCCAAGTCACCGGAAAACCAGACATTTTAATATTGCTAGATATCTTAGATAAACATCGGTTTTGGACTGATTATTATTTGATTAACAGGTTAAGAAGCTCTGATTAAGAATTAATAATCATACACATTTGTTAAGAAATGCTTTTATCTACTGCAAGCATTTATTACGTATTCAAATTTGCTATCCTGTTGTTAAAAATAATATCACTCAATTTTCGATATAATATTAGAGAGAAAAAAACAAAACTATAAGATCATATTTAATGGTCCATAAACGTTCATCTTGTGGCAACTTGAATCCTTTGTTATTCTCCTTGAAAGTGTTTTAGCGGTAGGTATAAATGTCTTCGTTGGTGAGCTTGACGACCTTGCTATAATGTCTGTCTCGCCCTCTCTCTGAGCATTTTTACCCCCTCTAATATCATCATTATCATCATCATCACCGTCATCATAGTCATCATCATCATCCCCGTCATCATCCCCGTCATCATCACCGTCATCATCACCGTCATCATCATCACCATTATCACCGTCATCATCATCATCATTATCACCTTCATCATCATCACCGTCATCATCATCGCCGTTATCACCATTATTATCATCACCGTCATCATCATCACCGTTATCACCATTATTATCATCACCGTCATCATCATCACCGTCATCATCATCATCATCATCACAGTTATCACCATTATCATCATAATTATCACCGTTGTCACCGTTATCACCATCATAATTATCACCGTTATCATCATAATTATCACAGTTATCATCACCGTTATCATCATAATTTTCACCGTTATCACCATTATCACCATTATAATCATTATCAACATTATCATTATCAACATTATCAACATTATCAACATCATCATTATCAACATTATCAACATCATTATCTTCACCATCATCACCGTCATCATCATCACCATAATCATCATATTCCTTACCGTAATAATTCACTAATGTAGACCCTTGTGGTCATTTCCAACCTCCAGGTGAATAAAAATCCAAACCCAATCCGGTGGCTCCATGGTCTAGGGCGTCACTATCGCAATAGATTATACTGCTGATGACCGGGAGATCAGGGTTCAAATACCGGTCGGGTGTATTGACCTAAATGTTTTATACTCTCCTTCAACGCAAATATGGGTACACCTCCTCTAATTTAACCTTTCTTGTTCCTAATACCTGAGCGTGCATATCCTGAATGGGTAGTAAGACACGGTGCTAAAAAAAAAAAGGTGCGGCTAGCCGCACAGACCTTCTTTTTTATCTTAGAAGAGAGACATTTACTAAAAGCTAATAATAATATTTTTGAAACGAGATAATATATATTGTTGCAGATGCATTCCACAAAAGAGCATATATGAAATTATATACACTGTTACAGAAACTTTGAGAAAATAGGAACATCTCTGTTCAGCAAAGAGTATAACAACCAATTTCACATTTCAAAGATTTCCATACAACAATATGTAGTCTATATTGGCTTATTACTCAGAAATTATTGATTTTATAAAAATATATTTCAAATAAAAGATTTTTTTATTAATAGAAATTTCCGTGTAGTAAAGTACCCTTAAAATCATGTTCATGGTAAAATAAGAATTTCCATTTTATTTGTAATTTTAAAAGTGTATCAAAACAAAATTTAATCAAAATTGTTAAAGCGAGTTTTGAGAAAAAAAATATATTTTTTTTCTTTTTCTGACCTTAATTTTATGATTATAGATCTAGTTCTAGTTCTAGTTCTAGTTCAAGCCCGATCGGTAAAATGGTATCAGCTCTAGGCCGAGATACACAAGACAGACAAACGGCACCGCGAAATACAATCTTTTTGTTTCAGGGGTTCATGAAACCTCGACATTAATCAAAATATCGAGTTTGAGAGAAAGTAAAAATTTACATATTATATATAAAAGTTAGTGTTCTGTCAAGACATTTTTTTTTCATTTTAGATTTTCACTTTAATTTCATAAATCAAAGGAGTTTTCAGAAATATCTCTATTTTAAGACAAAAAAGAGAGAATGAATTGTTATGTTTAGTTACAGGGCCGATATCAGGATTATAAACTTGCTCAGTACAAGATTTTATCATAAGAGACCCATTGTCTTGAATTTTCTGCGAGAAATCTTAACCTTAAAAATCTTTTAAAATGTTATTCAACGTGTATATTTCCCTCTTTCTTAGCTCGTTTTGATTCCAATCACGCAAACTATTTTACCCAAAGAACAAGACTGAGCCGTCGTATATCTAGAAACATAATTACAAACAGACTTGAGGGAAGTAACAACTGGGTCGCCTTCGTACGGCAAGGTCATTGGGAGTTGAGTCGGCAAGTGCAAGGTCTGAAAAAAAAAAAACACATGGATGTGGGACCTTGGACCATGGTTTCGAGTTTGAATTTTTATAAATTAAAAATAAGTTATTTCTGGGATTATTTTTACTGGAATGTTAATGAGATTTTATGAATTAGTTAAGGAGGACACCTTGGTGAACGAGAAATTGCCGTGCATTAATCAAGCTCTAACGCGATAATTTTTTTTAGTATCGCATATTACTACCCATTCGGTGTATATGCTTGTGTAATAACTACGGTAATGTGTTAGGGATTAAGGAAGGTTGAATTAAGAGGAAGTGTAACAGCATTTGAGTGGAGAAAGTGTGTGAAACAAATTAGGTGAAACCATACATTCGACTGGGATAGAACCACGATCTTCGTCATATGTAGTCTAGTATATTGTGAGAGTAGCGCCCTAGATTAGGCCACAGATGCGGGTAATATCTAATTCTACGATAAATTATTTCAAAATAAGCTTCACACCAAAATAAAGTCGAAACCAAGAGGGAGCTTTAAAAAAAAACACCTAACGTTTGAGTTCTATTTATAAAAGTATTCGTGAAAATGTGACGTTTACTCATTCTCAAGGACTTTTTAAGCATAATTATGGAGCTATAAGACTAGTATTGATGAAAAAGAGCTCTAGATTTAGCCTTCTTCTAGCAGATATAAATATTTTTTAATAGTCTCACGACATAATGTGTTAAAATAATTGAGAACTAACAGCGAGCTTTCTTCTTTACCTTGAGATAAAACATTTTGTAGATTTCTTTCCCCTCTTTCTTATTAACTTAATGAAGGATGATTGTGAGTGATTGTGAAGAGTGAAAAGGAGTATAGGTTTAGACAGAATAAAGTAGTAACTACACAAAACAACACAGACCATTGTATTTTAAGTGGGGTAGCCTGAGAGCAATTGATACTTTCTCGCTGACCAAGGCGGCAACCTTAACTTTCAATGTTTATAAATTGATGAGATTGAATGGAATTATTGTACACTTTACCATTTTTGGATTAGAAATAATTGGGTGGATATATCTCATATATTTAATTGTAGTTAGTGGTCTTCAGAAGTCTTCAGTAAACTATTTGAAAAGTAAATCACTCTCAATTTATCCATTTTGAACAAAAACGTTAGATTATTTTTCAAAAAAGTTCAAGCTTTTTTACAAAATAGTATTAGTAACTAAACTAATCTTTAAAAAATGTGTGTCTCCGAAAAACAAGTAGGCCTAACATTAAAATTTGTCATTTGAAACACTGACCATGTACATATTTTAAATAATATTGTTTGAACCATTTTCGAAAAATCTTAGAATTTCCAAAAATCTTTCATTAGTAAACAACACTTTTTTTAAGGATATAATAAAAAATTTATAAAAGGCCCAGTGGTATGATAATATAAACCTAAATATAAATTTGAACTAAATATTTTTAAAAGTTTGCTGCGTAGCCTTCAAGTAAATACATAAATAATTGTAATATAAAGAATTTTTTTATTATTTCGGGAACATCTGAAAAACTTCAAGAATCACCGTAATTTCAAAATTGAAAATTTTCAAAATTTTCAATATTTTTTTAGATTAGTAAAAAGAACCGGGAAGGCACAAACTTAATTCATCAAATCTTTATATCAATTTATAAATATAAAATTAACACTACTTTAAATCTCATATTAATAAATCTTATTCTATAACGAGAGTACAGAAGACGTTGATTTCCTCTGAAAGGACTAGGGAGTGTATCTCTTTGCTTGTACTCAAACAATTTTAAGGTGGGAGTGTAGGGGACATGGAAAAGGTCAGTTTTTCGCAGATTTTATGATAAATATATTTATTTTTTTTACTAAATAAATCAAATACTTCTCCAGTCTAAACATAAGAGTTTAATTTTCTTCACATTGTGATATCAATAGGTGTTGAATATTTGTCATGAGGCATTAGGTGACAAACTTTTTATACAAATAGAAAAATTATTAATAAATTCCAAGACACTCTTGACAGATATTCAACAACAGCTGTTGATATCACCAAGTGAAGAAAATTAAACTCTTTGTTTCTATTGGAGAATTATTTGATTCCTTTTGACAAAAAAAAAAAGTTTTCATATCAATACTTGAAAAACACTAACCTTTTCTCGCGTCCCCTACACTCTCAGCTTTAATCCTCAGTGTTAGTCACGTGGTGTTAGAGAATGTCATGTCTTTAGGCGACCTCGTCAGTTTCACATCTTGTAGGTCAAGGTCTCTGTGAGCTAGAGTCAAGTATCGTATTGAGAATGAAAGATCTCTAAGCTTGCTTTTTTTTACTCTCTGGTACTAATATAGGTACACTTAATGTACAGTCTGTTTTCCATATAAATCTCGTTATTTGAAAACCGGAAACTCATGTTGACACAATAACGTACGTAATTAAAGATATTACGATTGTATTTACTGTCTTAGTTAATTAATATTATAGTAGGATTTGGATAGTTCTTCATTGGTTAGTTCGAGCCCACCTTGATTCTCCACGAAATTCCTATCTATTGAAAATTATTTAAAAAAAATACATTTAATTTGAATTTCAGAAGGAAGTATTTGGATAATTCCAAGCCTATCGTAATTTTTTTCGACTCTATACTCATTTAAAACCTAACTTAACACAGGTGGAACGCTGAAAGTTGAGGAGATTCTTGAATAAGTAAAGAACAAAAATATCTAAGAATCCTCTGACGAAGAAGACAGGACAGACATTCAAACAGAAGAACCAGTACCATCCGTTTCTGAAGAACTTAGGCTAAAACAATAGAAAACCTGAAAAGATTCACTGAACCCCAACCAGACGTAATAGACAACATTTTTAATGCAATCATTGAACTTGAAGATTTTATTGATTGTGTCAAGATAAAAAATTTACAGCAAACCAAGATAACTAATTTTTTCAATCGTAGTGTCAAAAAATTATTTAAGTTTTATATAACATATAAATTATAAAATGTGTATGATTATTTGTAGAATATTTTGAGGTTATTGATTTATTGTGTATCAGATCCATAGATATTCATGAAAATGGTTAATTCGAGGTTTGGTTATTTAGAATTTGTTTAGATATCCCTTGGACCACAAATCAAGTATATTCTAGTGTATTATTGGAAAATGTTGATATATTTTAGATAAACATTATGTTATTAATAAATCAAATAAAACATATTTATAAAATTCCAAATTTTAGGTAATTTCAATCAATGTGGGTGGTACAAAGTGGGCTTTCTACTAATATCAAGTTTTACCTATTTAAACAATCCTTCATAAGTTTGCTTATTTAATAAAAGAGTTGAAAAATAAATATTTAATTAATTGATACTAAATTAAACGTACTTGCTAGATTTATCCAAAAAAAATACGCATACAATATCAGTATTTAAATATCTTAAAGTGAATCTAGCTTTACGTTAGAAGATGATAAGGACACATTTTAAAGAAACGAACCATCATTCACTCGAAGGGTAGACACCCGTGTGAATCTCAAATTCCAATGCCCTCTGTTGGAATCGAACTCGTTCTTGGTTCAAGCGAAGCCAAACATTTTAAAATACCAGTTATAAATTTAATAATAATAAAGAATTTACCACGAATAACAAACATGACTGGGCTATCTGATTTTTTTAGAAAGAGCTGACGGCTATTAAAATATACGGGTACCCGTCAGTAGGCCTAAAGTCATAGGGCCTAAGGTGTATGATAAAGGCCTACTGGCTTTTAGGCCTACTGGCTTTTAGGCCTACTCGACTTTAAGGCCTACACGACTTTAAGGCCTACACGACTTTAAGGCCTACACGACTTTAAGGCCTACACGACTTTAAGGCCTACTGACAGTTAGGCCTACTGACAGTTAGGCCTACTGACAGTTAGGCCTACTGACAGTTAGGCCTACTGACAGTTAGGCCTACTGACTTTTAGGCTTACTGACTTTTAGGCCTACACGACTTTAAGGCCTACTTGACTTTAAGGCCTACTTGACTTTAAGGCCTACTTGACTTTAAGGCCTACTTGACTTTAAGGCCTACTCGACTTTAAGGCCTACTCGACTTTAAGGCCTAATTGACTTTAAGGTATATTCTACTTTAAGGCCTATTCGACTCTGGGCCTACTGCCACTTTTCCAAATATAATAGATCTACTTTCACCAATTCATACATCAATTCATGTGAGTTGAATGTTGAAACTGTCGTTTCTGAAAGATATATAATAATATAATACAATTTTAAGGGTGTTAACAGCAAAAAAGTTTGTAAAAAGTTATTTATTCGAAAATTTGCACTTACCTCTATCCAGGTATCTGCGGGGAAGGTGGCAATTCCGTCTTAAGATAAATGCCACACCAGTGATTGAGTCTCTATTGTTCTCAAACTTTGTAGGTCAGTGTTTTAAATACAATGAACGAGGCAATTTGCTATGTCACTGACATTTAAGGACATAGTAATATAATATAAATATTTCTGGAGAGTGTGAAACTCTATTGTAGATTAAAATATGTGATGAAGAGCCAAATAAATAAAGACACAAGGTTCTTTCATCTCACTCCTCTCACCGTTTTATGAGCCTTGGTAATGTCCAACGTTTGCTACCCTTGTCAACTAGTTTTAAATTTACTTTGATTAAAAGGCATTTTAAATGGTGTGTCATACATGTAGCCTTATTTAAATACTCGTCCTAAAATGAGGTACATTTATTATTTAACATAACGAAACCTGCATGGATGAACACGTGGTCTTAATGTCAAGCTCGTTTAGTCTTATTTGCGAGTGACTGGGGTTCGAATTCCAGTTGGGTGTGTTCAGCTCTATTTTTCTCTCAACTGTTTTCCACTCTCCCTCCAATCAAATATATATACATCTACTCTAAGCTTCGACCTCCATCATCTCTACCCCATAAGATCAATTAATATCATATATGGCTGTAACCCGAACGGGTACCAAGGAGTGGAGGAAATAATTAACACTGACCCGAAAGTTCGGTGATAATTCGGACCCCTCTGGGGGTAGTTTCTATACATTTTGGATTCATTTTATCCTTTTAGGTTAGGTTCAGCTTAGCTATTTAAAATCTCTTCCATTTCATTTCTTACATTTATAATTCGGTAATAGCCACTCCGCTGACACTAAAAGTAATAATAATTATAATAATAATATATGCATGTACTTGTATATAAGTACACTGTATATATACTTGTTTATGGTATGCCAGCAACTTGGTACTATTATTGTAGTACGACATAGTATAGCTTTTTAGTTTCGAGAATGGATGAGTGTATATATATAGTGGGTCATTGCAGCAATAGCTGCCAATTATTGCGCCTAAAATGTTGATTCCTATTCAAAGCTTTTTTTTCTACCGTGGAAAGTGCTATAGAATGATACCTAACTATACTTTTTAGTTAAAGATTTACTCATCAAAGGCTGTCAACTTTTCCACATATTTTGAGTTTTCTGTGTTTAACTTCAAGCAAAACCTATATTTTTCCTTTTCAAACCACGATAAGAACAAACTACCAGCTTTCTACGTCCATCACAACACTAACAATTTTGCTGGAGTGGAACAGTTTATTTAATTTAGTAGCAAATTAGATTAAAAAAATTATTCATAAAAATATTTTATTCAGCGATAAACAATCGGGCAATAATCATGGTTCCCATGGAGATGTAAACAAAGAATGATGGTGTAGGTGAGCCACTGCCACTGCGTGGAGCAGGAAAGCTAGAAATTATCTAGGAAAACTGTTTTCGTTGATGGAAACTACACATTTTTCAGGCATCCTGGGCCCCTAACCTTTAAAATGAGTGTATATTTGTCAAAATCGGTTCAGTGGTTTTTTCTTAGTTACATTACCGGAAATGGGGTATTCAAAAATAAATATATATAAATGTATTTTATTTAAATAAACATTTACTCCTAGTACAACAAATTAGTTCAGTCAGTAGCGTGTCTTTCTACTAAGCTAAAGGTCCCGGATTCGACTCCTGGAATGACCGAAAAAGTGTATCACTGGTGGAATGAGGGCTCACCCTTTCACAATGATTAATTAACGTCTGGGGGCTGAATGTAGTGTCTGTTCCGGATTTAAGTTAGTTGGTAGTTTATGTGCTGATAAAATCAGCTGGTTCAGAAAGTACACGTTAAAATACCTTGAATAAATGAAACTGAAAAACGAATTAACTCTTCAAGAGACAAAGTAACAAACTCAACTGTATACAAGCTATTAACAGAAAACCTAAAACTAAGAATATATTTTTAGATTTAATTTTAAAAAAATAATAGAACTAGATTAAATAATCCTGATCTCATTACTCTAGTTTTTATACCTTTTTTGTGTGTTTTTATATAATATGTCATTTTGTTAAATTTCATTTTAATTGTATTAGTTAAGTGTAAGAAAAGGCGGTAGCCTTAACTTCGCCATTACAGTCGATTATTATTATTATTATTATTATTACTGAAATATAATGTATTCTGAGCAACGCCTGTCGAAGCATCACACAACACACAGAGCTTGGTATGGTTGCATAACACAAGGCTCTTTACTTAGTTGTATGAATGCTAGTATTGAATTTAACTCGATCTTATTTGGAAGAAGGGAATATGCCAATTAATATTGTAATGAATTTATCTTGTGTTTTATGAAGTGTGAGTGAATTTGACTGATTCTAAATATTTCTCAGAAAATACTTCTTCAAAATAAATGTATTTTAAGAAAACATCACACTCGCGAATATGTGTACTATCACATTGGGAATATTTTTATTTGAGTCCCCTAAAAATACCATATTAGGAATTTATCTGGACTAATATGGATTTACTGGCAATACATTAAAGGCATACACTATAAGCAGCTCTCTGTGCTGAGGTGCTTTTCAAGCACTAGTTCTAGTCAAGATTTAACTGCCTACTCCTTATTTAACAACCAGGTTCGGCAATCACGTGATCTAACGCGCTACTCTCGCAGTAGACTGGACCGCAAAGATGGAAAGATTGAGTTTAGAATCTCAGTTAGGCGTACTGAGGGTATTTTCTCCAAAATAGTTTTCCACTTTCCTTCCACGAAAATGTAGGTGCACATCCTCTAAATATAACCTTTCTAACCCCTGAAACCATTCGCATAATTAGTACCTGAGCGTATAACCTGAACGGTTACTAAGACGCGGTGCTAAAAAAATATGAAAATTTGTAAATGTGATCGTATCTACAAATATACATGCGTACACACGTATCAACACACATTCACAACTAAAGTTTAGAAAAAAAAAATATCTGAAGTTATTTAAATACAGTTAGATATAATTTTAAGATTAAGATATCCGTAATATATTCATGACCATGAACTCATTTGTGTGTCTATAAGCACTTTAATTAAACGTCGATTATCAAACCTCTTCTAGGTTTGTACTTTACCAGCAATAAACAAAATGGAACAAGGACCAAAATGGTCAGTGTATTTTTTATTTAAAATCCATTCTTTGAACGGTCATTCTATATAATCAAAATAAAGTTCAAGTGATAGTCTCTACAAAATCAGAGAAATAGAGGATTTTGAATTCACATAACATCACGTTAAAATCCATGTTGATTTGTTTGTAAAAAAAAAAAGTTATAATTAATCAAATTCGTTAGTGCGCTGTGTACACCATAAGGGTTTCGCGTACCACAGTTTGAGTAACACTGCTATGAGTAACCCTCTTAAACCTTACAACTTATATTGAGTCGTTTATAACCTGAGCGTTTAACGCTTGGATTTAAAAAAAACATGTTTTCCACTTAACCTCCAACTAAGG
>CABFWB010004985.1:17516-28207 GCA_902151455.1 Timema bartmani
TTTTTATGTATGTATTTATTGTGCAGGTGTGTTTTATATGTAGCATATTTTGAGGTTATTGATTTGTCGTGTACCAGTTGGGCTGGATACTCATGAAAAGGGTTAATTTGAATTTTTTATGTTTTGAGTTTTTTAATATCCTTTGGGCTTAATTTAAAATGTTCTACTGTACTTGATATATTTGCAAGTTTAGAAGATTTAAAGATAGAATTTTAATGTCGATATAGTTCTTACGCGATCGACTGAAAATTTCAGTGAGATCAACCAGCCGATTGTGACCGACTAGTTGCCAACCCTCTGGTTTAAGGAGATATTTCGCCCTGGTACTACTATTGAATACAAACATACTATCACTCATCTCCTATTTACTCATCATAGCCATTAAATACAGTGTAGATTATAATTAAAATTCCAGGATATATCGTAGTTAAATATTTTATTCATTGTAGTGTTAATGTTGTGTGTATTAGTTGTAGGAAAGCTGGAAGGACGTTGCCTGCCTATGACGTCACGGCAGGTCAAATAGGATTTCGCATGTTAGTGAATTTACGTTTTAGTCAACGAGTCTTAGAGGTATAAAGTTGAAACAAAAAGCGTAAATTCTTAAATAATTTAAAAAAATAGTCTTTCAATATTGTAAAATTATTTTTATCTTTAAGGAGCTATTTTGTAAAGTTAAAAAAAAAAATGAATCGTCTACAGCTTTGGCTATTTGGTAAATTCACTAAAATGACCTGTGGGAAATCTTCCTGCCAGAAGGTAGATTAAAAAAAGTCCGTAGACGCATTTGTTTACACACAATAAGAAACAAGAAAAAGTTAATTTTAAAAATAAAACCAGTGTTTTCAAGGCATAAACAATTTAGTGTGTTTGTAAACTCGTCAGAGGAAGAGGGGAAGTTTTATAAGCAGATAAACAAGAGGCCTCTCGGTTCAAACTGATCAGTTTCCCCTTCTCTTTCTATTTCGTACATTGGTGTCTAAGTGAGATAGGTGAGATAGGTCTAAGACTGCTTAAGGTGGGATGGAAGGGGATGAGAGAAAAAACCAGTGCTTTTGCAGTTTTTATGGCAAAACATTTTTTTTGCCAAAATAAATCAAATATTGCTTCAGTAGAAACATAGAGCTTAATTTTCTTCACACGGTGATATCAACAGTTGTTGAATGTGTGTCGAGGGTGTCTTGGAATTTAACGACAACTTTTTCTCTTGATTTAAAAAGTTTGTTAGATAAGGCCACCATTCTCATTACAGTTATTCAAGAAATATTGAGGTCACCCTGTGAAGAAAGTTAATCTCTGTTTCTACTGGAGCAATATTTTATTTATTTTGGCCCAAAAAAAAAGTTTTGCCATAAAAACTGCCAAAACACTGGCCTTTTCTTGCGTCCCCTTCCATCCCACCTTAAGCGAGTCAAGTTAAGATGCAACCCATTTCTCAAAATGGTTTTTCGAAATTTTCGAAATTTTTGAAATTTCCAAGTAGTCAACGTCGTTAAGGCACTGTGCAATGACGTGACGTTTATATATTTTGTTTCTTCTGTCTATGCAGGGCGACACTACAGCTACACGGAGAAGCAGCGCTACGACGGATGGTTCAACAACCTCGCTCACCCGGACTGGGGTTCGGTCGGTAAGTACCGAGTTCATTCCCTACCGTCATAAAATACAAAGACTCATCTCGTCCCACGTCAATCTTTCTTATGACTTGGGCGTGCATTGATTACGCTAGTGGGATAAAGGATTGGTAAGGAAGAGTTCAGAGCAAATGTACCTGCATTTACTTGGAGGGAGAGTGGAAAGTAATCCATGAAAAAGAGAACACCTGGTGTAAACGATCAGGATTCAAACCCCAATCTTTCAGTCGCTGAAAGGTACAGTATTACAGAAGAGTGAGCCATAGCTATTAACGGCTACAAGGGAGGAGGAGTAGGATAGTTTCGTTAGAATGTACCTGCAAAATCATATGATCTGCAATATCATATTATGTTGATTTGTAGTCAATTTTTGATGTCAAAACTTTCACAACAGGCAATTTTTTTATTATGTTTTCTTTTAACCATTTTACATCTTCTACTAGCTATCGGCTACCATTATTTCCGCCGTAGAGATGATAGCGCTAACATTTGTGAATAGATGGTGTCATACGGTAAGCACAATAAATAAAATAATAAAATGTTATCAATTTTTACCGCAAAAAAAAAAGCTTAGGCGTATTTAAAAGCTGTTTTGTGATAAATTCAACTTGACTTGCTTGATTGTGGCAAGTTCATGACTTGGATTTTTTTTAGTTTATTTTATCAAAAAAATCAGTTTTAGTAAACAAATAAAGGCAAAATGATATGCCTACTTGTGGTACATGATGTCTGGCCTTAACCTGATTGAAGAGATCTTAAATAAAGTTAATCTTTGCTTCATCAGTTTCACAGCGACTGGTTTCGACACTGCCAAGCTCGGCGACACAATTTTAAAACCAACTTGAGTTGCTCAGGAACCGATTTATTGCTCCGACTGTTGAGGTTGATTAGTATAATATGTACTACTACTGCGCGTAGTATTACGTAATCTATCGACCTTAAAATTATGTTGTGCATGTGTTGATTATTTTTCTTCTACTCGAATAATAGTGCCAATGATGACGTTTATTTGCGAACGTGTTTATTTCTAAGAATTTACTTGCAACGGAAACTATTATTCAGATTAAAATATATTTCACGGAAGAGTTAATACAAATGCGTTTTATTACTTGATGTGTAAGCTAAAGAGTCAAGGTTAGTATTTTGCACTTTTTTTTTATAGCAAAGCATTTCTTTGTTCAATATAAATAGAATATTCTCAAGAAGAAACAGTTTAAATTTCTTCACGTGGTGATATTAACGGTTAATGATTATTTTGTCATGAGCATAGCAACATTAGATAACAAACTTTTTAAATGAAGATAAAAAGCTGTCACTAAATTCCAGGACAAACTTGTCAGATATTCAACAACTGTTGATATCACCATTTATGGTTTCATAAAAAATGAATAAATTTAATAATCTTAAAATTTCACTTATATTACTTATGTTACATATTTTTTAATTCAATTAAAGTATTATACATTTCATATCCATCGTTTTATTACCAATCCTTATGTTTAAAAATAAAGAAACGATTAAAATAATCTAGTTAACAAATTCATAAAAAAAAATGGGGTGTGGCTGTGTCATGGACACGGCCGTGTGTTGTACGTGAATACGTTTAAACTTAAACGAACATCGTAGCTTCTCCGAGTCAAAAGTTATACTAATTGCAAATCTCGATACGCAGCAAAATAACCTCAAAATGGCGGCGCTTCTCCCTCCACCGCGCGCGATGCGTCACTGTTCTCGCTTATCGTAATGAATTCTTTGATCTTTTAGCTATCCAGTGGTATAATTTAATTTTGGATGTAGAGGAAAGATTCGAAACTACAACACCAAACTTTATCCCCCGATTTTGTTATCATTAGGTTTTTTGGATTTCCCCCGTATGGTATCAAATTTAAAGACGTATTCACGTCAAAAAATACATAAGATATATGGGGGTGACGGAAAATCTTACGGTCCTCCCTTACATGGGGGCCGGAGGGGGTAAGATGGTAGTCAAAAATCATTTTTAAAAAAAAAGAGCCTTACGTAATTTAAGGACTACACCTAAGATACATTAGCTAATATAATTTACAACTTAATGGTATAATTTTACTACTAGCCAGATAATATATAATTGGGCGTTGGGAAAGAGATCTGATGGCAAAGTGCTGCTCTGGATTAAGTTTGTAGGCCGTGTTGATGGTTTATAAATTGCTTTGTTAAAGTTTAATAAAACACGCTTCAGTGGCCGCATGGTTTAAGACGGGACTCTTGCAATAGACTAGACTGCCGATGACTGGAAGATCGTGTTTCAATCCCGGTTGTGTGCAATGAGGGTGATTTTTCATATCCCAATATATATATATATACAAATGCGGTAACACTACTTAAAATTAACCTTCCTCATCCCTAGCCCATTAGTGGAATTAGTAAATAAGTGTACAACCCGGATGGGTAAGTAAGACGCTGTGTTAAAAAAAAATATCTAAATATTATTTAACACTACAATGATACATCAGTGGGAATTCCACCACTTCTATTTTGCGAATATATATTTTCTATTTCTCTTTTTATCAATCTGATTCGTGCCAAAGAATGACAAAGTTGTTGCTTTATAACACCAGTCATCCCACACGTTGCGACATTCCGGACTGGTTGACGCCTTGCCAAATAAACTCCCGGTGAAGATCTGAATGAAAGATAAGCGTGTCCAGCTGTGCCTCGACGACAGGAGTTCGTATCTAGAGCAGGGTCACATAAAGCTCCGTCTGTCTTGTCCATGTGTAAGACAAGAAGGTCGTACACCTTCAAAGTAGCGAGATAAAAAACAGATAAAACTTTGTGTACTGTAGCGACTCTTTGTGCTGTGCTAGATTCCCCGACAAGTGACTTTGCTTTGAATCTTGCTCAATTGTTTATTTCTCTGCTTGGTTTTGGGTTCATGCCATGTCTCGCGTGTCTTATTATTTTATTATTTTTTAGAACTACGTCTTTCTACTTTTTTCGGGTTACACGCATATGTACTAATTACATTAACGTGCTAGCTATGAGAAGGGTTGAATTTAGAGCAAGAGCATCCGAATTTGCGTGGAGAGAGAGTGGGGGAGTCCCTTAGGAAAAACCACCTATGGTACACCCAACTGGGATTTGAACCCCGGTCTCTCCGATCTTTGTAAGTCTAGTCCACTGCGAGAGTAGCGTTAGATCACGTGGCCACCAAAGCGTGTTTTTAAATTGCATTCCCAGTGTACCACGGTTGCATAGTCGCAAAATTGTAGATTAAATTAATTAAATGCTATCGTCATTTGTTATCGCTTACAAATAGGCCTAATTATATTTCCCCCACAACTAAGCTAGCTTGCAAGTCGTGTGCTCATAAATGTATTTTTTTTTATATAAATATGACGTTCTATACCTTTTATTTCAAATAAAAACCTGTGTAAACTATTGATTTAAGAAAATGCCATTGTGGTGAACATGCGGACAAAGAGTCAGTCTCACTAGGTCAGGCTGATCAATGTTAGATTCATGTCACGACTGTGTGTTTAGAAGTTCGTAATTCTCTTCATCCGCGTAAACGGGGATACATTTTCTTTAAATTCTACCATCCTTATCACAGGTCCTGGATGTTTACTACCTAAAAAATTATTCAAAAAAATTACTTATAAAATTACCTAAGAAATCTACCAAATGATTTAAGTGTGTAAACAAAAACTCGTAATAAATGCACATGACTAAATCAAACCCGAACTTTACAAATGTAAAATGCAATGAAATGTCTTTACCATCTAAACTCTTGCTTTCTGATTAATATGACATTAATTTACAAACATCTGCTACAGAAGTAATAGCTACCCCCTTCCAACACAACCCTCTCCAGCCTAGTTGCAGTCTCACCAGGAATGTGTAATACCTGCTTCAGAAGTAATAGCTACCCCCTTCCAACGCAACCCTCTCCAGCCTAGTTGCAGGCTCACCAGGAATGTGTATTTTACAATCAAATGAGCAAAGAGGATACAAAGTTCATTGCCTGATAAAATTGCCTAATATGAATCAAAAAATACATAAAAAATGCCCAAAAACTAAGCAAACAAAGGAAATAAAGGAAGGAAAGGAAAAACGTAAGACCTGAAGCACGGGAGATATTATACATTTGTTATTCTAACCACGCCTTACTACCCATCCGTGATATAAACATGTAATCAAGCAAATGGGGCAGGTATGATAAAGGTAGGGCTTAGAAAAAATTTAATTTGATTGATCAACCATTTAGGAAAAAATTGGCTGGGATTTGAACCTTGTACCAGAGTCACCATTAGACCAAACAAGATATTCTTAAAATTTAAACCACGTCCCCCTTGGCGCGAGTCACAACCATATAAAACTAATACTATTTTATCGGTGGCCATTGTTTTCACAATTTCGTTCAGCCATTGATGTTAACGCGTGCAAACTTTAATTAATCATCTCATTCCAAACTGATTGGTCCGTCCAAAGCTATAACGTGGTTTATTTTCATAGCTTTACATTATCTGTGTGTGTTTTCAATGGCTTAATGAGCCATTATATGATCCTGAAGGCTGCTAATTAGCTAATCTTGTGGAGAATAGAAACTTTTCCACGCCTTCGGCTGTACGTGTATTTGTGAATCTATTCAACAAACATAGCTATGTTATCGACTGTTTTTATAATTATAAGAAACCCATTTCCAAGCATTTATTAGGGTTGATTTTTATATTTTATAGTTGCTATTGTTATTAGCACCACGTCTTACTACCCGTTCAGTTTGTGCGCACTTACGCTAACGTGTAGGGGTAGGGTGATTGCGAGATGAAATGGAGGACCTACAGTTTAACGTGGGATCCGAACCACGGTGGAGACCTGTCATTCCACACATTCATAAGTTGCGATTAATACACGTCTTGACAGAGGTGACGGAAGGGTTTGGCAACCAGATAAATCTGTGCCGGTACCGAGGATTGAACCTCGGACCCCCAACTCAAATGTCCAACACCTTACACCTAGACCACCAGGTTCACCCCACATTATATTTGATAGTCTCCTGACAGTAATACGTTTCTAATTATTTATTTTCTACCTCTGTAGATTTCTTTTGATAGTCTCGATCATTATTTGAAAGTGAATCTTCTAGATTTTCTCGTTGATGGAAAGTCAGCTACTTATGGCTTAGTGGACTATTGAAGAATCGTTTCTTGGCCACAGATTTATAATAATGTTTTTTGATAACAGAAAAAGATAAAAGGAATGTTTTGTTATTATTGTGCAAATAAGCCAACCTCGTGGTGTAGTGGATAGTGCACCTGGTATTTAGGTATTTTTCCTGAAAAGAGGATTACCTCAATGGTCACCAGCCTTTTTTTAAAATTAGGCTTAAGCTAGGTTTGAGTATTTCCACTGGATCCAAATTCTCATACTCACTATCATTCTTATATCGTCTCATCAGGACATGGAAAGAGCCTCCACGGAGAGTATGATAGATTAGTACATTCGGGCGTCTCCTGGGCAACAGTACATTAGTACTGGCTGATCTTTTCACAAACTGGGCCATGAATGATGTAGCCCAGATGCGTAATATATATATATATTACGCATATTACAATATATATATATATATATATATTGCAAATAAATCATACTAAATTTGAAAGAGTTTATTGTTATTGAACACTTAAAAGTTTTAATTAAATATTTCTTTTTTAGCTTAGAAAATGGTTTACTTTTGGGTATTTTCCAAGATGTTTCTGATCATTCGCCACTATTGTCGGGACACAGAAATAAATTATTATATTTACCATCGCGCCTTACTGACCTTAAGGGCTAACTACATTCATTTATAAGGTTCTAAAAGCTTGAGGATGGGGAAGGTAGAGTCAAGGGAAATGTTTCCAAATTTGCATTAGAAAAAGGGGGAAGGAGGGAGAAACACATGGTATATCCTGTTCAAATTTCGAATTCAGACCTCACCGTCACTGGCAAAACATATGGGACTAACGCCTTAATCCGCGGTCCCACCAATGAGGGTGTTTTGGTGGTTGCTACATTTTCACAAGAGTCTGAAGTCATGACAGTAAAACAGTAAAGGTTTGGTAAAGATCTCTTACATAAATCATCAAAACAAAACCATCTGCAACAAGATTGGATTTATTCTTTTAACAATAAATAATCTCCATACCATTCCTTGGGAGTGAAGTTTTTTTAGGGGCATGTTAGGAGTCTTCAGAACAAACAGGATTAGGAATTAAGTTGTCCGGGATAGAGTTGGTATACATGAAATAGTAGAGGAAGCAAGGGTGAGTTGGTATGATCATGTAAAGAGGGGGGGGGAAAGAAATAATCCCAAGAATGATAGAGATGAAGTGTGTAAAACAAGGACCGCAAGGGATACAAAGAAATAGGTATGTGTAGAGCAGATAACGGCGAGTGTGTGAGTGAGAGGAGAAGAATAGAAGTAAATATTGGAGAAATAATGGTGAAAAGAAAGAGGAAGATGGATCTCTTTTAATAAACTGACCCAGCCACAGTTTGGAAACAGTTCATGATGATGATGACGACCATTAACTGTGGCGAAGAACTTTAAAAACAAAAAAACAAACTAAAAACAAAACCAACTTGTCTGATGTGAGTTGAAGTTACGCCCCAAAAAATTTAGAAGTTAACTCCTCTTTCCATTCCAGGATAGGTGTCGTGGTAGCTACACAGAAACTGTGTCAACCCAATTAAAATACCACAACGGAATATATTAGGAGTTTTTTTTTTTTTACGTCGAGAACATTTCTGGCCAAAGAAGTAAACAATCGGCTGAGAGTAGGTAAAAGGGAGGTCTTTATATTTATTCCACTAGACAGGTTTTAAAAACATATCAAAACTTTAATTAAATCACAGCTACTTAGGTCAAAAATGTATACGCCCATTGAAACTTGTTTTAGTTAAAGAAATATATACAAAAGTCTGTGTTTCAGATCTATTTTAGAATCTCACTGACTTTTAAAAATTTCGGGGGACAGTGCAATTATATCCACGTATTAGAACAAACACGTTTTTACTTCTTTGTGGATAGTTTGATTGAAACCCTGGGCTTTAAGGGTGAGACGAAAGAAATTGTGAGTAAAGTTCTGTATATTTCAGTTTTTAAAACAATTCAGATTTGGAGAAATTAAATTAATTATTACTTTTGTAGATAGTTTAAAATTAATTTTCTACACATAGTGATCTTGACTTTTTTTTAAATATCTGTCATGATCATAGTGATATTTGAGCATATACTTTAAAACTAAGAGAAAAATTAGTCATTAAATTCCAGGAAATGCCTTGAAAGAAATATTCAACAATAATAGTTGATATCACCATGTGAAGAAAATTAAATTCAATGTTTCTACTGGAGCACCATTTAATTTAATTTGACCAACAAAATTTTGTTTTAGAAACTGCCAAAATACTGCCCTTAACTCGCGACCTTTACAATCCCACCTTAATCACTGACTCGTCAACGTGGAAATGTTTTTTATGTGTATCAACACTGCTAACAAGTCATTAAAATCAACCCTTCTCATCTGATTGCTTTGGATTTTTTTGTTGTTGTTTGTTTACTTAGTCGTTTTAACAGATTGCTCATTAACGATTTAATAAAAGTGTGATAATTAAAATAAAATGTATCATTATTCACCTACAGAGAACGGGCCTGGTTGAGCCATGTTGTGTGGGTGGGGGGTGAGGTAAGACCTTTTATATCCATCATGGATTCAAACCAGAAGCTTGCTCGTTGGATCTTCCACGTAATAGTACTGGAGTGAGCGCGTTATTTAATTAAACTAACCACTCCAACGTGCTATGAAACCTTGTGCTATAATACCACACACAGTCTGCCTTATGGGGCTATATCGGTAACCGGTCCCGTGGCGTAGGGGTCAGTGCACTTGGCTACGAGCCTAGGGGTCCCGGGTCCGATTCCCAGCTGATACCTTGGGTATTTTTCCCCGAAAGGGGGATTACCCCAACCATCACCAGGGTTTGGTTGGTTAAGCTTAAGTGAGGTTATAGTGTTTCTATTGGTTCCACACCCTCATACTCACCATCACCCTCATACTCACTATCACCATCACCTCATCTCACCAGAACATGGAAAGAGCCTCCACGGAAAGGATGTACTATTAGTACATTCGGGCGTCCCCTGGGAAACGGTACATAGTGCTGTCTGATCTTTCCAAAACTGGAATACGAGTGATTTAGAGCAGAAGCGCAATATTTTACTGTCATTGATGGATAGTAGTACAAGTAGACTTTATTCAGAATCAATAGCCAAGTTATTACAATGATAATAGCTAATAGCTAATTTTTATGATTCTAACCCCAATACCTATTTTAAAAATTGGGGCGTATTAACCCACTTCTACTCTTTCCCTCTTTTACTCAATCCATTTTATTCTAAGTAGATCTAGATTTTAGCGCCTAACCTAATGTCCTACTATCTCCAGTTTTATTATTTATCCCTGCCATATGGTGCCATATGGGTATTTTCATATATGGCTTTCCACTCTCCTTCCACTCAAATGTGGGTGCACTTTCTCTTAATTAGGACTTCTTAATCTCTAATCCATCAATGTGATTAGTACATAGGCGTATAACCTGGACAGATAGTATGATTTGGTGCTAAAATAAATAAATAAATAAATGATTAAATCATTTTTTTTTGGCACCAAGTCCTTACTACCTGTTCAGGTTTTAGGCTACGCTTATGTGCTGAGTATGAGGAAAGTTGAATTTAAATTAAGTGTAACCACATTTGTGTTTAGAGATAGTTGAATACCATTTTGGAACCCCCTTTCCATCCCCTCAGCCAGGATTCGAACCGAGATCTTTCTGTCATCGGCATTCAGGTCTGACATGGCCTTAGACCATGCGGCCACCTAAGCAACCATTACTACGTCATATTGAACCGAGTGTATAGATCGATTGTATCGACTAAATGGCAGCGTCGATGTCAGGTGACATTCCAGGAAGTAAACAGAAATACTGTTTCCGGAAATTGGGGAAGAAACTAGTTAGTTTAAAGAGGGGGGGGGGGGG
>CABFWB010004985.1:30221-51165 GCA_902151455.1 Timema bartmani
ACAGACAGACAGACAGACAGACAGACGGAAATTCAAAAACCACTTTTTCGGATTCAGGAAGTCATGAAACGTCAAAATTCATCAAAATCTCGAGTTCGATTTTTTTGACGATCACCATACTTTCTCTACCTGTAAGATAGAGAGAAAGTAAAAATAAATGGAATCCTATTAACTAGGGGAAAAGCTTGTTATCTAATTTACGGTAAAAAAAAGATTAATCATCGAGGAATTTTAATCAGATAATTTTTCCTCGGGCTATGTTCGAACAAGATCTTTAAAGAATTCTTAACCGTGGGATATGTTGTAACAGGTTAATTTGGCTTTGGTATCCGAACCACAGGGTGGTCAAGGTCTAACCCTTGGGCCTAGCCCAGCGGCTGCAATTTCTCACCAGCTCCAAATATTTCCCAGGCAGTTCACGCATATGTGCCAACGAGAAGTCGAGACTTACGTAATCTCAGAAGGTAAAAGGAGCTCTCGACAGATATTTCCCTTTAGTCTCACGTTAGCCAATGTCAAGTGGCTAATGCACGCGCGCACACACACACACACACACACACACCCATGAAACATATGGCGATACACTTACCCAGATGCTGACGAAACATGCGTGTTACTTATCGTATGGTCAACAGGAATGTTTCAAAGTTACGGTTCCCATCAAGCAGATTAATGACGTAACACTACGTGCGGTTGATGCTTAGATACATAACCGAACGTCCATTTGGGGATTTGATTCCACTTTAAACGCTTTTGGGGTCAAAGGTGATGGAAGGTATTTTTATTAATACTAAATCAATGACTTATATGTCCATACTACCCAAGTTCCCTGAAACACGTATTTGAGGATTTTCCGACTTCCTATATAAAGCTAGCTTACTGATCTTTGTTTTGAAAGAATTTTCTATTCGTTCATCAAATTGACATCGAATGCAAGAGAGTCTATGAAAGTGGAAAGTGGAATCCATGGGAATGAAGTTTGTGAGGAACATGTTAGCTGTCACGAGGAGAAACGAGATTAGGAGTGCAGGGAGTACATGAGATAGTAGAAGTAAGACTGAGATGGTATGGTCATGTAATGGGGATGGAGAAGGATAGGATGCCAAAGAAAAAGATGGAAATGAAGTAGGAAAAATTATTATTATTATTATTATTATTATTATTATTATTAGCACCGCGTCTTACTACCCGTTCGGGTTATACGCACTTACGCTAATGTGTAATGGTAGGGTGATTGTGAGATGAAATGGAGGACCTACAGTTTAACGTGGGATCCGAACCACGGCGAAGGCCTGGCATTCTACACATTCACAAGTTGTGATTAATACACGTCTTGTCAGAGGTGAAGGAAGGGTTTGGCAATCAGATAAATCTGTGCCGGGACCAAGGATTGAACCCCGGACCCTCAGCACAGAAGTCAGACACCTTACCCCATAGACCACCAGGTCACCTAAGTAGGAAAAAGACCGAAAGTGTGACCAAGAAAGAGATGGGAGGAGCAGATAACAAAAGAAAGAGTGCAAGTAAGAGGAGAGTAATGGAAGCAATTAAAGGAGGAAGAGTGGTGGAAGGATAGAGAAAGTTGGAGGCATTTTACTAACCTGCCCCAGCGACCAGTTGTTAACAGTTGATGATGACGATTACAATCTCAAAAACGCTACAATACACTTCACATATTATATTTTGGCAGCCATTTTGATATTATAAGTAGGTAAATGTTCGTAAAAACATGTCTCGCTAAATGTTAGTGTGTATAAATATACAACTGTACCTTGAACTTGAAATGTGGACACTAAACCTAATACTCTCTACGTGTTTCTTGGAATGCGTCACATTGTTTTGGTCAACGCTTGCGGTCGTCGGGTGGGACCAGTGTATGAATGAGATGTTCTGGAAACTTTGAACTTGAACAATGTGTATTTTTAACTATAGTACAGACAGGCACGTACACGCTTATAGGAATACGTGGCCGGTTTCTGTCTTAAAGAGGATTTACGGCGGAAGGCTCTAATTTTTTTTTTTTTATCGAAACCTCTTTGTCTCTTAGAGACGGATCGTTGTGGTTGCAGACAGGTCGGTTTGTGACTCATGCACAGAACCATCATGTAACATGTTCAAGAAATGCCACACACACAAGCCCACAAGCCTACTATGGATTGGTTTACGCATTCAGAGTGACGTAGCTGTATTTAATTTAAATTTATTTAAAAAGTGCATGGCTAGTTCAGATTCTTATTTGATATAAATAAATGGTGACGTGCGCCACACACACACACACACACACACACACACACTTTCTTTTTTACCTTAAAATAAAGGTATTTACTCAAAACTCGTAATATTTGTGTCAAACGAAATCACAGACAATGTGACCGAAACACTCCACCAAAAAGCATAAATCAAGTAGTTACACTGTTACATAAATATTGAGAAAAGATAGATATCTTTGGGAGTAAAGAGCATAGAGATTTCCAAGCTCCCCATTATAGATATATATGTTTCTTAATAGATTAAAAACTATTGATTTTATAAAAGTAATTTTAAAATAACAGCTTTTTATTTTTAACATTACCACAACTCTACAATGCTGAGTTATTTCTTATCTGAAATAATTGTGGAGATATGATTATACGTAATTGGAACCCTTAAACTCATTTGGCCATTTTGTTTGCTAAACAATCCTAAATACAAAATTTAATCAAAACCTTTTAGAGCGGATTTCAAGAAAATAGTCTTCTCTTTTTGCCTCTCAGTAAACTACCTCTTAATTTTAGGGTTGGATATTTAACTACGAAAATCCCTTGGATGAACCCTATGAAAACCCTAGATACTAGGATTTAGCCCTATCGGTTAAATAGTTTCGGCTCTAGTCCGAGATGCAGACAGACGGCATCGTGAAAACCATTTTCACAGTTTCGGGGTGTCATGAAATGTTGATATTTGCAAAATTTCGAGTTTTTTTTGTTGTTTTTTTACGGTCACAAGTCTTCCCTTCAAGGGTTTGATACAAAATAAAAATTATATTGGTTTGTAGAATTTTATAATAGATTTAAAAAAAAGTATTCGTTTTCTTAAAAAAATTATCTCTCATAGAGCTAAACCTAATTATCAATTAATTCTACCTTCTCAAATATAGATAAATTACCCCTTTTGATTTAAAAAAATAGTCTTGATGTGGCTGCATCCTAAAGCCATATAGAGCAGAGACTAGCCAAAGTCAACTAGTAGCCGTGAATGTTAAAGTTTCTGAAAATATTATAATTTATTATATTATAATTATAATATTATAATATTACTTTTCAAAACTTCAATTTTTTCCTTTTTGTTTACACTTCTTTCATAACAATCAATTACTTATTCATACGATCTTTTATTTATAATTCATCATAACTGAATATAGCATAACATGGATGACACATCTGTTATTTACATTAAATCTCCAATTAATCTTGTCTCGACAGTTAACACAAGCAAGTTTTAGAAACCATTTGACTCGAATGACAAGTCCTTAACATTCAATCCTTTACACTTATTTACTAATTTTGTGAAATATGTTACTTGTTACGTCTAAACTTTCATTTTAATATGTTTCATGTTGATTCTTTTCTGCTAATTGTTTTTTACATGTGTAAATTTCATGCTTAATAACCTAGTCAACTATTTTAACTTTCTATCAATCATCTTTCTAATGTAATTGTGTAACTATATTAAATAGTACAGAACATGTCTTTCTTGTCTACATATTTTCAAACTATTTACTGGTATAACTAATTATTCAACTAATAAGTTCATTATTGTTAGCATACTAATTTACCTTTTTTTTTTTGTTAAGTCATAACCTTCTTAAAACCTATAATCTTTATCTCAAGTATTCAAAATTTTGTAGAGTCGTTAAATTATAGTATTAATAACTCTAATCTAGTCAATTTGCTAATTTAGACTTTTCATCGCTCATCAGCTAATCCTTTAATCTGCTAATACTTAAATAATGTTTTGCACATATTTATATTTTTCCCTTGTTTTATGCTAATTAATTTCAGAACTTTACCACTTATCAATCTCAATGATGATTTTTCAGAAATGTTACTGTACCTGTTTTATTTGACTTAATTTCTTGACATATTAGTTTCTCTTTGAATAAATTATCTTCATGCTATGTTTCTTAATTTATATTGTTTAATTGACCAAGGAGGTTGTACCAATTAATCTAATTAGCTGTTCCATCCAAGTACGTTCCTTATATTATTAATTCATATTTCTCCTTACTACAATTAAAATGAATATGACTAAAACTTGGCTTATGGTAAATAATTTTTTTTTTGCTAATATTAATAACATTTTTATATAGTCTTAGTATTACTTCATAGGTTACCTATGTATACTTTACCTATGTAAAGATGAATTTGAAAATCAAAAAACTTTGTGTATGAATATATTAAAATTGTTCAAGAAACTATCACACCTGTGAAAAAGATATCTTCCCGTCGAAATTGAAATTGGCATAATTTATTCATATATATATATATTTTTTTATATATATATATTTTATATATATATATTTTTATATATATATATTTTATATATATATTTTATATATATATATATTTTTTATATATATATATTTTTTATATATATATATTTTTTATATATATATTTTATATATATATATATATTTATATATATTTATATATATATATTTATATATATATATATATATATTTATATATATATATATATATATATTTTAACCAAAATCTATACTCACACTGGTAGTCGCGTGGATAAAAGCGTGTTTCATTTTTTCTGACTTTCCAGGGATGGAGAGGTCGGGGTTTGAACCCCGGGCTGGTGTTGGCTTCCCTCCTACTCTCGACTCAAAACCATTTTAACATTTACTCCCAAGCTCTGCCTTACCCTCCCATCTCCTTACCAATCTCTCATTAGTGTAAATGTGTGAATATACCTCATTAGTGTAAATGTGTGAATATCTCTAACGGGTAGCAAGATGCATCGCAAAAAAAAACCCAACACTAAAAGTTAAAAAAAAAATCTTTGATGATTAAGAATAAGTATTATGGTCTTAAAAAGGTGAAAATATGAACACACCAGTTCTTCTTTAGTGACATAGATATGGGAAAATAACCCTCTAAAATTAATGTAAAAAAACTTCACCCTTTCATTTTTAACCTCATATTAATCTCACCTACTCCAGAGACTATACACAGTCACATTCCTCATTTTTTAAAATCACTCTTTTATTAAAGATTCCCAATCATATGTCTTATTTAATCAGGAGGACATTTTTTAAATATTTATAAAATTTGCTCAAATAATGTTAATATACTTACATGACAAGTTAAGTTACCTGAATTATCTGCAACTGCCCAATTTTTATATTTTATATCAATATAGTAAAATTGTATCAATGTTGACAGCAAAAACAAAAGTCTCTGTATTTTCGTTAAGTTTCTTCCTGCCAGAATCCTAACTTAAAACTAAGTTAACCAGAATGGAATGAACAAAAACACCTCATCTTTAGTACTGGCTAAACACTCTGTAGTCTTCGGCATGGATATTTATTGATATAAAGTTCTCCATACGTCACGTTTAGTCTAAATACACCAAAGGGGAAAGGGGCGAAGTAAAATATAAATCGGAGCTGCTCGTGCTCACCGATTTATTAAGTGTGGCTTGCAGTTGAACAATTGAGGTTATACAACAGTGTTGAGAACACTTCAGATTAGGTCAGATAATGAATCAATAACCTGAGTAGCTATTTAGCTCACCCTACCCCCCTCCACACACACAATGCACCACGAATTATTTCTCTTGCCCCCCTTGTGTGTACCGACTAACACGAACTGGTAGTTGGCTAACTTCATGATTCAACACCTGATTTCTTGGACACCGTTTCTTATGATCGTAGGTACTTATTTTTCAGGTCACAGGTCTCTACGTCAAGGTCATTTTGGAAGCTGACCAATCGACCACTGGCAGATTTTTTAATATATATATACTAAAATATATTCAGTAGAATTCTACTAATTCGACGTTGGCTATTCAAAAAAAAATTAGATAATTCGAACGCATCATGATTCCTCATGAAATTTATATTTAAATCAATGGTAAACAATTATTTAATTTGAATTTTAGAAGGAAATATTTGAATAATTCGAGGCCTAAATATATATATATTTTTTGAGTTTGTAATCATTTCAAACCTAGCTTAACGATCTTTATTAAACCACCCCATTGGCCGGGAATGTCAAATAAAGTTGGAGCTAGCCTATTGGCACACAGTAAATGAGTAAGCGGTGAGCGGGTTGCCTAATATAGGGGTTGGCTCAGCTCTCATCAACTCGGATTTAATTCTACAATTTTCATATGATAGTTTTTACAATTGTTTATATTTTGTGTTTAAATTTTTATTGTTTTAATATGTATGTATTTAGTTGATATAGCATATATAAAATGTGTGTCATTATACTTATATGTATCATATTTTGAGATTATTTATTTATTGTGTACCAGTTGCCTAGATACTCATGAAAATCGTTAGTTCGAATTTTGGATATTTCGAGTTTGTTTGTATATTCCTTGGACTTTGAATTAAAAAGGTTCTACTGTATATATATATATATATTAAAAAATGCTAGATTGATGACAGTTTGATAGAATTTCTTAAAAGGTGATATTGGTAAAACATTTACCTGCTTTGGTAGTAGAATAGTCTAAGGCGTCTCAGTAGCAATATACTGGACTACCTATGATGGGGAGATCGGGGTTTAAGTAACATTCAGGTTTAATGAAGTTAATTTTTTACTAACCAATGGTTTCCCACTCTCCCTACATGTAGATGTGAGTACATTTCCTTTAAACTAAACCTTCCTAATCACTGACCCAATTGTGTAAAGCTACGTATGGCTTGAAAGGGTAGTAAGAAATTATGCTTAAAAAATATATTATTTAACTAATATAAAACCAAATCAAACATGAAGTATAATATCGCACAAAATCTTGCCTTTAAAAAACAAAAGTTATATTAAGGGGGGCAGCGAGAGTTTTTTTTTAACATTAGTGTTTGCTTATTTCGGTTCATCTCTTCTACTTCCAATTGAACTTGACGTAATTCAAACTCGAGGATTATTAGTGAGACCCTCCTCGGTGGCGTAGTTGGCTAACGCGCTAGTCGTGTTGAGCTCGACCGCCGAGGACGGGGAGATCGAGGTTTGAATCTCGGTCGGGTGAACTGAGGGGAATTTTTCCTAAAATGGTTTTCCACTCTCCCTCTACGCAAATGCGGGCTCACTTCCTCTAAATTCAACCTTCCCAATTCATAATCCATTAGCGTAATTAGTACTTAACTTAAGTGTATAACCCGAACGGGTAGTAAGATGCGGTGCTAAATATTATTATTATTATTATTATTAGTGAGCCTTTTTCAAACCCTTAATGATGGTACAATTTCTGGTGCAATTAGGGCCACCCCTCCCTTCGCCTTCAAATGGCCATAAACCGTCACTGTGGACATTTTTAATCTCTACTAAAGGCACACTTTCAGCATCCATCAAACTTGGCGACCACTGCAGTCTTTGTTGCGACTAGATCTTGTTGGAGGGTGGAAGGCCATTGTTATATCCCCCCTCTTACAGTACATAATACCCCCCTTCCCGCCCACACACAGCGTAATGATTGTGTTGAGGTAGCGGTCCAGATATGACGACTCTAATAGGACGTCTGACGCAACACTTGCACTTGATGACCCAGTTAAGTTGGAGGTGCGCGGTCTTGACACTTGAAAAAAAAAAAAACCGGGACATTTCGAAATAAATATATCTCCTACGCATCAGATTCTCAGAATAGCATATCAAGGGTATTTTCAAATAATTGTCTCGTAGCTACCGTTTAAAAACTTAGTTTTCAAATACGCTGTCAAGGTGGGAATACAGGGGAAGTGAGAGAAGGTCGGTGTTTTGGCAGTTTTTATATCCAAACATTTATTTTGGTAAAAATAAATCAAATATTTCTCCAAAAGAAGATAAGATGTCAGACTTCTGTGCTGACGTCCGGGTTTCAATCCTCGGTCCCGGCAGAGAGTTATCTGATTACCAAACCCTTCCTTCACCTCTGACAAGATGTGTATTAATCACAACTTGTGAATGTGAGGAATGCCAGGCCTCCACCGTGGTTCGGATCCCACGTTAAACTGTAGGTCCTCCATTTCATCTCATAATCACCCTACCATTACACATTAGCGTAAGTGCGTATAACCCGAATGGGTAGTAAGACGCGGTGCTAATAATAATAATAATAATAACAGTAATAGTAATAGTAATAATAATAATAGTAATAATAATAATAGTAATAATAATATTATTAATAATATATAATATAATAATATAATAATAATATTATTATTATTATTATTATTATTATTATTATTATTATTATTATTATTAATAAGAAGAATAATTTTATTCACGTGGTGATATCAACAGTTGTTAAATATCTGTTGAAGGTGTCCTGAAATTTAATGACAACTTTTTCTCTTGATTTAAAATGTTTATTATCTAATGCCGCTATGATCATGAAGATATTCAAGAAATGTTGATATCACCACGTGAAGAAAATTAAACTCTACGTTTTTACTGAAGCAATATTTGATTTGTTTTGGCCTTGATATAAAAAGTGCGAGAACGCTGACAATTTATCGCTTCCCCTACTCTCCCATCTTAAAGACTGTAAAGGTGTTTAACCTATTTAATTTATACCTTAATTGAATTATTTGGTATCTTTAATGATTGTTTCAGTTATATATTAAATTTAAATTAGACTAGACTGTCAATGACGTGAAGATCGAGGTTTGAATCTTGGTCGGGTGTACTGAGGTTTTTTTTCCTACATGGCTTCCCACTTTCTATTTCTACGTAAATGTTGTTACACTTCCTGTAAGTTCAACCTTACTCATTCCAAACCCATTAGCATAATTAGCATATAAGCATATAATTTGAACGGGTAATAATACACGGTGCTAAAAAAGAAAACCTCTTCAAAAGTAAGACAGATTAAATTCTTGGGTTTAATTTAGTCTGAATATATTTCATTGATCTCATTTATAGCACAGGTTTGATTAAAAATTGTGAAACTGGGCCGGTTATTTAGAGCACGACAAAAATAAAGTTAATTTATTATAATCGGGCATCCAGCATTCCCCACTGTGATAGTCGGCTTACAATTCCAGCGACACAGACACACCTACCTCAAGTCGTTAAAAAGCTGGTAAAGATAGAAAAAAGCCTCAGGTGAGAAACTAATGTGATATAATTTTGTCAACTCTACCAAATTTGAGTGAATAATACATATAGTCCAATTTTCATAGGAAGGGACATATTGAGAACACACCCATATGTTTTTGCGGCTGAAATTGAATTTAAAAAAAATATAGTATTAGTGTTAATATAGGTAATTATAATGATCGAAAGTGACAGCTGCCCACTTGGGTGACCACATGGGTTAAGGCGTAACTCTTGCAGTAAACTGGATTGCCGGTGTTGGGGAGATAAATGTTTGAATGCTGGTATGGTGTACTTTGAGGGATTTTTTCTAGTTATCTATCCAGTCTACCTACACACAAATGCAGAAACATTTAATCTAAATTCTACCTTAATCATCCCTAACACACTAGCATTATTAGTAGCCTACTTATTTGTACAACATGCATGGCTAAAAAAATTAGTTTTTTCATGTGTCATAAAAAGTCCTTCCCTTGAAAATTTGACTGTTTTGTGTGTAATAAACTATGCAAATAATATTTTCTTTGGTAAATGCTTTCTTTAAAGTAACTTGAACCCTATACATTCTGACTAAGGTACCATTGTCAAACCAACTGACATAATCAAGTTCCGTATTTATATTCAAGGCTCACTCCCGGATCTCTTCTTAGAATCCACCAATATTATCGCAGCAATCGCTAGCTGATGACGTTTCCAGATCCTTTAAATATTATTACAAACCCAGGTATCTCAGTTGGTAGAGCAATGGTGCCTTGACCTGAGACTTTATGGTTTAGATACTTATCTATGATATGTATATTTCCCAAATATAGTTTGAGCTTGTCATAAAAACACGTATTTTAAAACTCATTGAGATGTAAATATTTTACTCTATCTTTTTTTTTTGTTAACATCATAAAGTTGTTTTTTTTTAGCACTGCGTCTTGCTACCTTACCCTTTCAGGTGATACGTTTATGTATTAATTAGGCTAATGTTTTTAGGGATTAAGAAGGTTATATTTAGAGGACGGTGACCCACATTTGCGTAGAGATAGAGTGGAAGAAACATTGAGAAAAATCACCCTCAATACTCCAACCAAGATTCGAACCTCAATCTCACCATCATCGGCAGTCTAGTATATTGCGAAAGTAGCGCGTTAGGCCACGTGGCCACTGAAGTGGTTATCCTCAAGTTAAGGTGGGTTGAGGGTAGGGGGTGGAAGGCAACCTAAGATAAATTAAAAATGGCCAAAATGAATCAAATACTTTTTTTTAGTAAGTACGTTGAATTTGATTTTCAGCACATATTAATCTCAACCACTCATGAATATCTATTTAGAAATTATTTTTCATTTATTTAGGTATTTAACGAACACTTTCTCAACCGACTGATTATATCAGCACACAGAACTAACTTAAATCTAGAACAGATAGAACATCCAGCCCCCGGCCGTTAATTCATCACCATGACAGGGGAAAAATCCATATTTCACCTATGATAAAAAAATAGCCCATGTCAGGAATCGAACCTGGGATATTTAACTAAGTAGACAGACACTACCGACTAAGGTAGAGGTGTTGGAATATGAGCATTTTGGCATTCAAACAAAAATCTTTAAAAATGAAGTCCTGTTCGAATCCAGTGATGTTTATAACATAATAGAGGGTAGTGAAAATAAATATAGGCTAACTGCTAAAGCAATATTTGAGGTTTTTTTTATCAAATTGAGAAAATACACACCTAAACTCTTACTCCCTTCCTTTACAACTTAGGGTGCTCGAATGATCGAGCAGAAATTCATAAGCACCAGGAACCAAATGGGCTTATAGAACGTTACTCGGTGAAGCTGTCCATCGGTAGGAGAACCAAAAGGGGAAGAGAAAAATACAAATATCAATACAACTCGTTTTTTAGCCCAAATTTAATCGTTTAAATAACAAAAATCCATTCTACGCTCCTATATCATTTACCTTTCGTTTCCAGAACATTTAGGTATTTATTGATAAACCGAAAAATGTGGATATTTGAATTGTTAAATTATGTTTACAATTAATTCTATGTATGTATAGAATCGTAGAAAATAGTATTTTTTTTATTAACTCTGGCAAACATTAAACTCAGGTGTTATTACAATTTTTGTCAATATTTAACCTAAGCGCCACCTCTGATCGGCACTATCTCGGCTACCTAGGCAGCCCCTGGCGCTTATACAGTTTACCATTCCCGCACCACGCTTGCTCTTGTAAACAGAACTAATCACATATGGAAATTGTGTCCGCCATAAAATACCTTATGAAAGTACTGACATAGATTTATTTTCAACAAAGGTAGAATAACATTCACCTACTTTTATCATAATATTATTTAAACCTCAAGCATTTTCTAGTAAAAAAAAAATCTTGTTGAAAGATAGCTAGAGGCTTACTTTCGTTTGTTCGCATACTTGTAAATTGACTTTTATAAAATACAATGGGCTTCTGTCCTGACGTGTATTCATATTGCTCAAGGGCATGGGACAATTTGGTGCAATGTTAGCCCGCCTGCATTTTGTACACAGATATCAACACCTGTGTCAAGGCAGTAGTTCTGGTGTAGTAAGACTATAAGCAAAATCTAAAGGGTGCTTTAAAAGCTATGGATTTACGAAGGTCACTTTTTAAAATAAAGTTGTCGAACTCGGTGCTCTTGTGATAAGTACTCACCTCAGGACCCGATGCTCTTGGGCTCAAATTCAGCCGGTGTTGGTGGAATTTTCTTGAGCGATGAAAATCTCCATCACTACTTAACTTCGGAGGGGGTGACCTGGTGGTCTAGGGGTAAGGTGTCAGACTTCTGTGCTGAGGGTCCTGGGTTCAATCCTCGGTCCCGGCACAGATTTATCTGATTGACAAACCCTTCCTTCACCTCTGACAAGACTTGTATTAATCACAACTTGTGAATGTGTGGAATGCCAGGCCTCCACCGTGGTTCGGATTCCACGTTAAACTGTAGGTCCTCCATTTCATCTCGCAATCACCCTACCATCACACATTAGCGTAAGTGTGTATAACCCGAACGGGTAGTAAGACGTGGTGCTAATAATAATAAACTTCGGAGGGAAAGTAAAGCCATCGGTCCCATTTTAAATGTAGTGTGTAAAACAACACTGGAAGAAATTTAAAAATACTTTTCCCTGCAAAATTGGTAGGTTATTTCACTCTTGCTCGTAGAGTCTCTTGTGTGCTAATATCGGTTCAGAAAATGCACCTTAACTACCTCAAATAAATCAAATCAAAATAAAATCAAAGCACAGCTTGAAATATGCGAAGAAATGTCTGAGCTGAAGTTAACGTTAAGGTTTATGTTGTTATCACATATAGCTACTTTTAATTTTTAAATTTTCAATTATAAGCAACCAGGTAAAGAGAAAGTCTCAGAGAAAAACGCAACAAAGTACAACATATTATTCTACGCTGACATACCTGAATGTATTATGCTTTAATTTTTGTTTTACATGGTGACCTGGTGGTCTAGGGGTAAGGTGTCAGACTTCTGTGCTAAAGGTCCGGGGTTCAATCCTCGGTCACGGCACAGATTTATCTGATTGCCAAACCCTTCCTTCACCTCTGACAAAACGTGTATTAATTGCAACTTGTGAATGTGAGGAATGCCAGGCCTCCACCGTGGTTCGGATTCCACGTTAAACTGTAGGTCCTCCATTTCATCTCAAAATCACCCTACCATTACACATTAGCGTAAGTGCGTATAACCCGAACGGGAAGTAAGACGCGGTGCTAATAATATAATTTTTGTTTTAGAACCATGTCTTACTACCTGTTCAGGTTAGGGGGTAAGTATATGTACTAATACTCTAATTAGTTAGGGATGAGGAAGGTTGAATTTAGAGGAAGTTTACCAGCATTTACGTGGAGGGCGATTGGAGCACCATTTAGGAACTCCCTCCCCCCCAGTATATCCAACTGGGATTCAAACCCAAATCTCCCTGTCATCAGCAATCTAGTCTATTGCGAAAGTGTAGCCTTAGACCATGCGGCCACCAGAGTTTGTATTTAGTTATTGATCTCATTTGGTCACTAGTCGATGATAAAATATGGTTCAGTAGTTGTTCCCTATCCAACCCCTTAGCAAATTCGGTAGCATGGGTGCCTATTAAATTGTCCCAGGGTTCGATTCTCGGTATGGCCGAATTATTTATCATTGTTGAAATGTAGGCGTCTTCTTTCACAGTAATGAAATAACGTCCTGGAGTTGGCTGTGGTGTCTTTACTAGATTTAAGTTAGTTTGTAGGTCATGTGGCTGGTATAATCAATCAATCGGTTCATAAGGGGCTCGTTAAATACCTCTTATAATAAGTAGTTGTTATAAAAATGATATGTTGAAACATATCATATTTAATGAGATATTTCATATGTGAACGTAATGCATTGTAGTGGATTTTGGCCTTATTTTGAACCAGAATCCTACTTTGTAGTAATATCTGGGCAGGTTAAAAGACTTTTTAGAAGGATATTAGGAAGTCCGTTTTAGAAGTCTCTTTAACCAATCAAAATACTTCCATACAATAAGATTTGGTGTGAAATAAGGCCTTCCAGAACAGCCTTTTTTACCAAAATCTTGGTATACCTCTGAAATGTTTCAAAGGTCTGAAGGTTATTGTTGGTGCCTCAAGTCAAAGTGAAGAAGATTTGACCTTCGACTTTGACTCTTGACATTTATAAGCTTAAGACATGCCGCTAATACAGTTAGTATACATTTCAACTTCTTCATCACTATTTCTCTAGTCTAAGTATCTTTCAAAGATAAAGGCACCCACTTAACACATTAAAAAGAAAGAAGTAATCTGTACAGCTTGTCCTTGTGGTCCACGTATTAAAGACAACAACATCAAAGAGTCCCCCCCCCTCCCTTAAAGCACAGTTCGGAAAGTCATAATTTGAGCATTGTCTATCTACTCTGTGTGTCCTAAGTGGCCATTGTTAGCACATCATCTTTGACCCACATGCATGAAGATTGAAAAGTAACTACAAAGTAAGAACGTAATGTGGTCGTTTCGGCGTGGAAGGGCGCTCTGTATAAGAGAGTATTACAATAAGTGTAGTTGAGTAGAAGTAGGAATAGTTATAGTAATAACAATAATAGTGGTGAACAGTTTCGAAACGGTTGCATATCTCCATAACGAAACACAAGAGCTAGTTAGAAAAGTGACAGCTTCACAAGGCGAGCCATTGTCTTAACCTGAAAACTGTCGGGGGCTACAATTCACAGAAGCAAATGGACTGCGGGCGATATTAAAGAATCGTGCCTCATGATTTCAAGCACGCTTTTAGGTTTATCGGTACTTTCCAGTGCCATAGCTGACTATCAACGACTCAACTTTATTGTAAACCTTTTTTTGAGTATGTTTTATTACATGGGCTAGTTAGTAACCATTTTGATCTTCCGATCAACTTATAAATTTATTAAAGGTCCCGTTATAACCTATTGTTTCTCCGCTATATTTTTGTTTCCTTTTCTTTTATCTATAGATTTTTTATTTATTTCGTAAAATCAAACTTCCTCAAATACAGCAGTCCTAATCTATTTAGTAAAAAATTAATCTTGTATTTTCATACTAAAACATTTGATTTATTTTCATAACACTACCAATTATGACCAATTAAGGTTATTTTGATTCGCTTCGGTGGCTGCGTGGTCAAACGCGCTACTCTCGCATTAGAGTAGACTGGCGATGACTGGGAGATCAAGGTTAGAATCTAAGTCAAGTGTACCGAGGGTATTTTTTTCTTTTCAAAATGGGTTTCCATTCCTTATCCACGCAAATGCGGGCACACTTCCAATAAATATAACCTTCCTAATCTTTAAAACCATTAACGTAATTTGCACATAAGTGTATAACCCAAACAGGTAATAAAACGCGGTGACCTTTTTTTAAAAGTTATTTTGGTCACACTCTTATTATTACTTGAAGTACTTGATATATTTGCGCGTTTAGAAGATTCAAATATAATTTTATTGAAGATTTAACTTTTTTACGTGATCACCTGAAAGTTTCCACTAGATCGACCAATCGCCGACTCCTACTTGGTGCAAGAACTGGCTATCGGTGAATCAACTATTAAACCTATTAAATTTATTGCGAGATTGTGAACAAATATGTATAACCGATTAGCAGTAATACGCATCGTGGCTTGTCGTCAGGGAAGTTAGAATATGTTCCAACTGTACTTTTTATTGTCCTCCCTACTAAGTTGAACACTCATTGACTAGGTATCAATGAAAATACGTTCATTCCCATGAGACGTATGTAAAGAAGATCCTTTAGTTGTTAGCATATAATCAATCGAATGTCTACTGACAGGGGTATGACACATCACTGATATAGTTTTAACAAGCTTTGATTACTGAGAAAACACTCCTCGACATGACACTGTAGATTCGCATATGTTTGACAGAGAGATTGTTCATCATTTCTTCACATAAAGGTTTATTTTAAAATATATATGTGATTGTAATGAAAGTTCGGTGCTACACATTTCACCAACCCATGTAAATGTTAACCTGTTTAATGTCCTCTTTCAATCCGCTTCTAAAAATCTCAGATACATTGATTTTAAGGGTGATCCACGCGAGTAGCTAAGCCTAAAGCTTTAGAGCTAGAGGGTGGGTCAGATGAGTAGCCAGACCTGAGGACTGAGACTTGAATGGTGGGATTTCCAAGTAACCAAACATAATGACGGAGACTTGAAGGGTGGGTCAGGCGAGTAACTAAGCTTACTGACGGAGACTTGAAGGGTGGGTCAGGCGAGTAACCAAGCCTACTGACGGAGACTTGAAGGGTGGGTCAGGCGAGTAACCAAGCCTACTGACGGAGACTTGAAGGGTGGGTCAGGCGAGTAACCAAGCCTACTGACGGAGACTTGAAGGGTGGGTCAGGCGAGTAACCAAGCCTACTGACGGAGACTTGAAGGGTGGGTCAGGTGAGTAACAAGGCCCATTGCTCAGCCTACTTTGCAGAGAAAGAATGAGGTCTGGTTGTGAAATTCAACCGTCAATGTTTGTTCGGCTCTGGTTTGTGAACCACTTTGTCATCGTCCTCGTTCGCCCCCTTTCCTCTTGGACCAAGGTCTTGTCTTCCCCCGCCTTCTCTGCACGACTGCGAGATAACTTCTCGAAACTACTGTATTCATGAATCGTCGTACCATTCTGTCTAACGTAAGGTGTGGTGAAAGGGAATGTAAGTGTAGCTGCGTTTTGTTTTTATCGATTTTATGGCAAAAAAACTGTTTTTTCATTGTAAGTGAAACATTTATTTAGTATAAATGCTTTGTATGATTATCTTAATTTAACATTTTCTTAGTTCGTGAATATTTGCTATTATCATCGTTGAATTTGACTATGACTTTTTTCTCTTTATTTAAAAAGCTCGTCATCAAATGCCATTTTGGGCAAAAAAGGTTTTTTAATAGATAAAATAATGTAGAAGTACAGACCTTAAGGCAACTGCCTCGGTCAGTGAGAAAGCTTTCAGGTCTTACGTCTTTAAATATAATGGTCGGTGTTGTTTTATAGAACCACCTCTATATTCTGTATAAGCTTATACTACCTTTTGCCTCTCAACTACAACCGCACTGTCATTTTGATAAGTAATAGGAGAAAGAATAGGGCAAAATGATTTTACAATCTCCCTCCACGCAAAAGTTGTGTTCACTTCCTCTAAATATAACCTTCCTCATCCCTAAGACCATTAGAGTAATTGGTATATAAGCGTATATCTCTTAAATATGTAGTAAGACGTGGTGCTAAAATATATATCATCTTCATCATTCGAAGTTTCCACCTCTGCCACCTCTTCCATTCCTGTCAATCTCTCCAAACTTCTTCCTCAGCCACATGTCTCCAGTCCACTCCTTTAGCTTCCATGTCCTTCTTCGCTTGGTCCATACATCTTGTCCGTGGTCTTCCAATAGGTCTTCTGCTCTTCTCTTTGTTCTGTAATTCTTTCTTAGGCATTCTGTCCTTTTCCATTCTCATCCCATGGCTTACCCACAGAAACCTTTTTCTCTTCTCTTCTAAAATAGGTATGTAAAATAAAAAAGAAATACATGATTATATGAAAGTTTAAATCCCCGCTTGTTAGATACATTGTATTAGCCACGAGTGGATCGTTGTGACATTGGGTCTAACGCGTTAGAATTGATTCAATTCGTTTTACTGGCCTCACTTTTCCCTTCGTGTCTTCCCTTACGCGGGTCCTTGATGAAGTTAAGGGTAGAATAGTGGTGTATGACATCACAGTCTCTGGCTTGGGTCCAAGTCCAGGCATAAATAGATGTATGCCCAACGTGACGTTTTCTACAGAGAGTTAACTTAAAGGAGCTTGATAAACAATTAATGGAAATTTAGAAGGATACTATTATATTTTCCCGGTTTTTGAGCTCTAGATCTTTAAAATGGGACTTTTACACCATCCTATGTCTTTCCAAAGCTTCACAATTTACAAATTATCGTTAAGATACTTAACGGAATTATATGTTTCATAAATATTTATTCTAGGGCCATTAAATAAATTGTATTTTCCAGATTTAACCTTGCCGACGAATAAATTAGTGGTCAATTTTAAGTGTAATCACCATAAAATAATATCAACCATATCGAAGACCAGTTTTATGTTAAGTTCCCAAGTAAAGCAAGTTCGCGTCATATCATTAAATCATAAATAAAGTCAGCCATTCTCGTTTCGAAACGCTTGGTATATTATAAACATATTATAGTCCATTTGATAACGATTCAGTCTAGATCGTTAAATAATATAAGAAAACTTAACTAAATGGTTGAAAGTAGGTGAACTAGGGTGTCGCCAGTAAATCTTAAAACCTTGTAAAAGGTTAGTGACACCAGTGGACATAATGTATACATTTGAGATATTTTAGACCAATTTAAATTTTACTATCTCAATATAGTGGTAGGTGGCGTACTTTTGTATTAATTGTGGCAATGAACTTTCGAGTTTCTAACGCCAAATAATTTGTAGCAATAATTATTGAAAATATCATAAAATTAGATGCAGAGAATTAAAAAAAATTCTATTTATAACCTATTAATACTATTATTATATATTCTAGATTTAAAGTGATAGCAAATACGATAGCTTTGTTAAAATAGTGGACAATTTTTTTAGCACCACACCTTACTACCCGTTCAGGTTATACGCGTATGTGCTAATTATGCTAATTTTTTTAGGGATAAATACATGTATATTTAGATGAAGTGTACCCACATTTGCAGGGAGGAGGAATGGAAAACCATTTAGGTAAAAATCTCCTTCAGTACACCCAACCCAGATACGAACCTCGATCTACCCGTCATCCGCAGCCTAGTGTACTGTAAGAGTAGCGTGTTAGACCCTGCGGCCACCAAAGTAGGTTTTATTTAATTAAACTAAAAGGTTTGTTAATTACTTGCCAAGGAAATGAAATAGTTTACTCATCCTAAAGTTAAGTTAAGTATTCTTTATTATCATGAATACTTTACGTACCTAGTTGTTTTATTTGTTCCTGAATTAAAAGTCTCAACATGTTTGACAATTAATTAATTACTAGTATATTTTTAAATAATAATTTATACTTTTTGGCTTAGCTTGAACTTAAATACGTCAAATTTTTAATGTAAATGTAAAGTGATTTGTTATTTATAAATCCACGTTATTTGTACAATTAATATATTAAGAAGCGTTTTAAACAATATATTTGTATATTTATTAATTTATTATTTGACTTAATCTATTTTTTTAACTTAATTTTTTATTTAATTCTTGGTTGTAAAATTTTCACTATGTTTTATTTGTAATTCATTACAACCATTTATAAGAGTGAGCTATGTCTTTTCCCCCTCAGTGGTTAAATTGTCTAAGGCATCACACTCACAATAGACTGGGCTGCCAATGACAGAGAGATAGGGGCTCGAAACACGATCGGGTGTATTGAGGGTGGTTTTTCATAAATATTTTTCTACTCTCCCTCAAAGCCAATGCAGGTACACTTCCTGTAAATTAGACCTTCCTTTTTACTAGAACAGATTAATTATTACCTATGCGTGTACCCTAATGGGTAGTAAGACGTGGTGTTAAGTAAATACAGCTATATTTACATCGGTAAGTTTATCCGATGGTCTTATTCTGACAGGGCCATGGTTGATTCCTGAATGGTTACATTACCGGTGTTTTATTAAATTACTTGTTTCGTAACGCAAATACTTGTGCATTTATTTATCATTTAGCCTTATAATATTTTATCCATATTAGTTTTTGAAGTAAATAAAAAGTGACCTAAAAATACTAAATATATATTCTTAGAATGACCCCAATTTTTTTTCTCTCTCTACCATATCTGATTTATTTTACCACCACGTCTTGCTACCTGATCAGGTTACACGCGTAGTATACACTGATTACTCTATTGAATTAGGGATGAAGAAGTGTACCCACATTCGTACAGATATAAAGTGGAAAATACTGTAGCAAAAACCACCCTTAGTACACCTTACTGGAGTTTTAACTCCCAATATTTCTGTCACCGTCAGCCTGGTCTATTCCGAGAGTGACGTCTTAGACCAGGGGTTTCCAACCTTTTTATGTCCAAAGGGCCAAGGTTTCTGTCTCTTGTTGGTTCGAAATAATGTACCGACAATATTAGGATTGCATACATATTAACATATTCGTGTCAGCTCATTATTACACACTTAAACTCACACAAGGGATCAGGCCCGTCTCAGACAGGTGGCAATTAGGATTTCTCGTGTTGTTTCGCAACAGAAAGTAGCGCGATTTGTCTTCTCTACTAGAGTTGTCATTTGCCAGTTCAGAGTACATTTGTATTAAAAAGTAATATTTTTCTTCGCTTTGAAAGCAAAAATTATCAATGAAATAATGTAAAATACGAAAATAAAATACATATTTATTTTATTAGTTTATTGTATAAAATATCTATCTCTATTTGTCATTTTTCTCTTGAAATAATTTTATAATTTTCCATAAGCCAGCTGGCCGCGGTTTGAAGACCCTTGCCTTAGAGCATGCGGTGACCGGAGCAATTTGTTAAATCTATTGCTTGATACTAGATTAGAAGTTGTAACATAAAGTTACTTTGTAGTCAAAATAAATTACTTTGAGACATAAAACACATGATTTACATAACATTAACTCTAATATCGTGCGTGAACGTAGGTTGGACTATGTCATCATATATGGGAAAAGGAACCCACTAATCTTCTCGGCGACCACAGAACAACCACAAACAACCAACCAGCTAACATATAAAGCTGTTAAAACAGGCCACAACACGAACGGTGATGTATGACTAGAAAATCTTCAATATTCTGTCGACCCACTTTTGTGGTCACGTGGTAACTCCCATTTTAGATTGGATGGTACAAGATGGGAAGATCGTACAAGTAAATTTGTCCACACGCCATCTGTTGGCGATGTTAGTGCAAACTTCAGCGTGGGTGTCATGTGGCTATCACAACCGAGTGCAATGGCCGTTAGTTTCAGTTATCTAGGCCAGAACCGCCATTTTTTTTAAATTCAAATAGCTCCACATTTGTCCTTATGATTCCGAGTTGACCCCGTTCCGAACCCACTGCTTCACAGAAAATCTGAAAGCACCAGGGATC
>CABFWB010004986.1:0-15260 GCA_902151455.1 Timema bartmani
GGGATGGGTCCCCTCCCCCATGAATTCAATAAAAGTCCAGTGGTATTCGTGTTTGAATATCTTATTGTTGAGTTGGACTCAAAGTCGCTCGACGGGAGATTTCTTTTCAGAGGCTGTCCGTGCTAGAGATCAATAACGACATGGAGACAGAGTTAGGTGTGCGCTAGGGTTCTTGTAACTTATCTTAGTGACTGGGGTTCAATCCTCGACCGGACGCACTGGCGGTGGTTCCCCGTCCTTTTATAAGGCGAATGCTGGCGGATTTATTTGACATTAAATCTCATCCTTCTCTCCTAGGCGATAATATTAAACTCCCTGATAGTCTGTACTGGCACTGAACGTATAATAGGTCTACTGTACTATAGTTGGGTGAACATAGGAAAATCTTTTGTACAATTTGAAAAATAAATATGATGAACTCGAACTCTTAAAAAATGCCTTTAGTAAGATTCTGGTAGAAATAAGCGTACCTTACAGTTAAAAAAATTCACTTAAATAACATTACTATATTCATACGTCAAGCCAAGTGATATTCAGTTCTAGCTTCTAGTATATAGTAGCTATCAATACCTACGACATAATTCTACCACTAAATAAATTGTTATTGATGTTGACCGATCCTTCCAATACAAGCTCTACTATTATATTATATTTGTCAACCACATCGGTGGGCACGCTGACTAAAGCGTCGGTCAACTCTAGTCTGACTAAATGGAGGCGGGAGGTCGGGGTCCTCATGTTGACCGTGTGTGCCAAGGTGTTTTTTTTCCCTAAATGGGTTTTCACTCTTCCTCTACTCAAATGAAGATAAGATTCGTCTAAGATGTTTCTTTCTCGCCCATAGCCTACTAGTGTATGATGATAGTGTGTACACACACATAACACAAACATAGAACACACATAGCACACACATAACACACAAATACAGCACACACATAGCACACACATAGCACACATAGCACACAAATAGCACACACATAACACACATAGCACACACATAACACACATAACACACATAGCACACATAACACAAACATAGCACACACATAGCACACACATAACACACATAGCACACACATAGCACACATAGCACACAAATAGCACATAGATAACACACATAGCACACACATAGCACACATAGCACACAAATAGCACACACATAACACACATAGCACACACATAGCACACAGCACACACATAACACACATAACACACATAGCACACATAACACAAACATAGCACACACATAACACACATAGCACACACATAACACACATAGCACACACATAGCACACACATAGCACACACATAACACACATAGCACACACATAGCACACATAGCACACACATAGCACACACATAACACACATAGCACACACATAACACACATAGCACACACATAACACACACATAACACACATAGCACACACATAACACACACATAACATACATAGCACACACATAACACACACAATTTAACAAACACATATAATTTTTGTTTCAATATTTTGTATAAGTAATACTGATTTAAGAAAGTCCAGAAACTTGACTACAAACTATAGCGTAGGTCTACAATATTTGTAGGAATAATGTTTTAATTTATGTTTATATGATGTCACTTTTAGCGGAACTGGTAAAACACATTATTATGGTTATTATTATTGTTATTGTTATTAATATTATCTTGCTTGTTTCCGCTATGGTATAGCTTCTAGCTAGGACCATAGTGGAGACCATCAAGGTAAGACTAAGATTCCCCGTAAATGAAGTATACATGAAAGATGGATAGGAACATTTTAAAAGTGATATTGTCCTTACTACTTTTGTTTATTCCCACATCACTATCATATACTTTCTTCCACGTATTTTAAAATGTACCTCTAATAGAGAAAAGAGGTTTTCATTAGATATCTGGTATTCAAATATCTCTCTCTCTCCCTCTGTCCCATAATGCCTCAGTCTTACACCCAAATTTGGGCTTTAGATTTTAGAAATGAAGGTTACAGGGAACAAGGGGAAAAGACCAATGTCCACTCAAATTAGGTTAATGCTGCCATCTGTTAGACAATCAAGAAACCTTTCTAATGCGCTTATATTATCGTTAGTAAAGGTCTCTGTCATAATTTAATTAATTTTTTACTTTATCTCGACACCTCGGAGAGAAAGTATTGTGATAGCCAAAACTATCGAACTCAAGAATTTGATAAATGTCGACGTTTCATGACCACATGAAACCAAAAAAGTTGCTTTCGCAATGCCATCTGACTGTCTGTCTGTCTGTCTGTCTATACCTCGGGCTAGAGCAGAAACTATTTTACCGATTGGGCTACAACTTGATATCTGGAGTTTTAATAAGGTCCTCCTGAGGGGCTTTAGGAATTAGATATCCAACCCAAAATTTAAGGGTAGTTTACCGAAAGAGAAAAAGAGAAAAAATAAATTTTCTTGAAATCTGATCTAACGATTTGGATTGATTTAATTTTATATCTCGACACTGTTTATTATTATAAACAAGATGGCAGTTCTCATTTTCTTATGAAAATGACTTTGAGGGTACTTTAAGGTTCGTTTACACTATGCAACAAAACATGTTGTTAAACAAGTTGTTTTGTAACATGTTGCGTTTTAATGTTCATACAATATTGGTTTTACAACATTTGTTGTTAATAAGCGAAAAACAACCATCGTCATTAAACAAGCTGTAATCTGTTTGCATCATGGCGACTGAGAAGGAGCTCTGGCCGCAACTTGTTTTGTGTTGTTTAGTCAAAATAATGAGGTTAGACGGTTTTGGGTTTGGCCATCTTGACTAGCTAGAGACAAATACAGTGCGAGTGAACTGTTCCGTCCACTTGCCTCCACTTCTCTATTTCACAACAACACAACACAAAACTGCACCCACACTTGATGAAACTCAACTGTAGGGTAGTTGGAACGAGTGGTGGAGAGGTCCTCTATTTTGTGCCAAATGTTTGAAAACAGAAAAGTATCTTTGATCTTTACCGCCAACCCACGGGAAACGTCTAATAGGTTGTAAAACACGAAATTTGTTTTAAAAAGCTCAATGTTTTAAAACATTATTCCATTGATTTTACAATACGTTGTAAAACATTGTTTCAAAACACATAGTCTTACAACTTGTTCCATAGTGTAAACTGACCTTTACATAAGGGAAATTTTCCAATTTTCATCATTTTCTTCGCAACTATATAAGATACAAAATAACTTTTCATTGTAATGTTGTAGTACTATTAAAAATACAAATCTTTTATTTGAAATATATTTTTATAAAATCAATAATTTCTGAGCTTCAAGCAAATGTATATACTTTTTAGTTCAGTTCTTTTAAAATGAATTTGATTCTTATGCTCTTTGGTGGACAAAAATGTTTCTCTTTTCTTAATTTTTCTGTTACAATATTCATAGTTCCTAATACCACAGAGTAAGTTAGTAGCAGTGTAGATTATTTCATTTATGATCGTAGTGTTTCTACAACAATGTATAGACATATTATTTCGTTTCACAAATCAAACGAGTTTTTGGTAAATGTTTATATTTTAAGATAAAAGCGGGATAAAGACTGTGTGATGCGCCATTACATTTATTTTTTAAAGTATTTGCTGGGATCTTCATGGGGTTTGAGATTTAAAAGTCGTGCTGGAAAATGTGTGTATCGGGACTTTCCCCCTTTTCTTCTATTTCACATGTAAACTAAAATTGTCTAAAATATATAAATACATAAGCCTTCGTTTGAAAAATAAGTTTAAATTAGTTCAATATAACTGTGGGAATCATTGTTCTCAATTGCGGCTTTGTGTAGACTTTGATATGTTCGTTTGTTTATAAGAATATTTTATTTGGTTAAAATCAAATAACATACATATGGCATATATACACCCGGGAGGTTCTTAACTCTGAACAAAACACAAAAATAAATTTAGCAATAAAAATATATATTTAGCTGCGCCTTACGGGATGATTAATAAATACCTTCCATAGAAAAGAAATTGTGGCTTCTCCTTAGAAGCGTTTTGAAATTTTAGTGCATATTCTCAGTAAATAGACTTTCTTTTAATATAACAATTGGCTGGATAGAAACTCGAGAATCATTTTAGAAATTATCGTTTCATTCATATTTTAAATACAAATATACAGCTTCTTTGAACTGTTTATGACTACTGCCGCCCTTAGTGACACATTTTGTAACCACCCATATTGACAAACGAAAACACCGGGGAGAAAATGACTCCCGTTTTAATTAGTTTATCTGATTAATTCGGGACTAGGAATCGAAAACCAAGAGCTGAAATAACTAAACTAGCACTAAAACCCGGTGAATTTTGGTTTTGGCCCATCACAAATAAATAGCTATAAAGAGTCGACTGCCCAAAACATCCAGCACAACTTTCATGAATGCAAACAGACAGGCACGCACTCATCCAGTGCCGAGGCATCACAATTATCTTCCCTCTTCGTAGTTGTTTTAAATGTCGAAAACAAAACACTTTTTTCTTCTCGTTCCTTGGACTGTTAATAAAAATCAACACCGATTTAGGAGAAGGATCCACGTGTACTTTGAATGGTAATGTTTTCTCAGAATAGTTATTTGTGTATTAGACTATAATAAGTATTTGACTCAGGGGCCTTTTAAAAAATATATCTACCTGCTAACGTGCTGGTACGGTTAGAATGATACCTTTGGAGACTAATGATGAAATTAGGAATGTGAAAAAAGTATCGATACTTTACTAATATCGGTATTTTCCTTTCTATACTAGTATTTTTTTACTTGATACATTTTTTCGATACTTCTACTGATATTAATACTCACATTCCGGTATCGAAATAGTATCGAAAGAAACAAATTTTTTGCTATCTTCATTCATGGCCCCTGCTGAGATTAAATGTTTACTCGGGTGGACTGTGGAGGATGAACAAATGACACTATTTCTCAATCCTCACTCATTTTCTGTATGGCAAGCAAGAAGCAACTCTAGCACACAGGGCTGTATGTAAGAACTTGACTAAGTGGATGCTTTATTGACACTAGCGTGGGTTTTCTTGCATCATCATAGGTTAAAAGGTGGAGCGATAGTTTGCTCTGGATAACACTATCAGTCCACCAAGCATTCACTAACTTTCTTGCATACCGCCCTCAATCTCTTTTAGCTTATCATAATTCATAACTGTTCTTTCATCTTTGTTTATCAATACAGCCGCCTGACTGGTTGACAGACGAGTGGAGACTAGTCTACTTAACACCCCCTTCCTTTATCAATGAGCAAGGTCATCACAAACTAAACAAAATAAGATTTTGTAGGATCACAATAAACACAGTCTACTAAAGGTGCTCCAAGCAGACGAAGCAGAAATATTTATGTGCAGATGAGGCATGGCGTCCATCCTTCTATGGTTTGTCAATAGTTAATAATCTATCTTGATAGAGTAAAAAAACGACGAATGTAGTTAAAAGAATGACACCTCCCAAAAGTAAATTATGAAAGATTTTAAGAAACTGGAATCCGCCTCGTTGGCGTAGTTATCTAACGCGCTAGTTTAGTGTTGATCTAAACTGCCCAGGATGGGGAGATCAAGGTTCAAATCTCAGTCGGGTGAGCTGAATGTGTTTTTTTCTAACTGGTTATCCACTCTCCCTCCAAGCAAATACGGGTTAACATACTCTAAACTCAAACTTCCCCATTTTTAACCCATTATCGTAACTAGTACTTAAGCGTATAACCCGAACGGGTAGTAAGATGCGGTACTTAAAAAATATATTGGATAGCAAAACAGCATCTTGTAAAATTTGTTTTAAACTATTAAAAACCATTATAATTATCAGTGTTTAAATAAAAATGAAAATACAATGATGATGCAAAAGTTAAGAATTTTTTCAAACACAACGTCTTACTACCTGTCCAGTTTATATGCATATGTGTAACATTTGTAACATGTTACATCATACAACCCCCCATATTAAGCTTCACGCAAAGGTTTTCCTTCCGAGTAATACTACCAAATCCGTATGAAACCTCAATATTAATAAACTTCCTACAGTAGTAAGCTTCTCTGTTGTAGTCCAATGTAGATTCAGTCTTTATCGAGAACAATATTAAATAAGAATAAACTCCCCGCAATCACAAACTGTTCATGTACTTTTCCTTTGTATCGTCTGGCTTGAACAGCCTTCAATACTGGAGTACACACCTCGCATCCTAGAATGAAGAGTGGGACGAACTAGCCTTGGTGAGCCAGCAACTGATGTTCCGAGCGGACGGGTCAAAGTGATTCTGATGGAACTGACCAAAGACAACAACTGACTGCGACTATCCTGCCGTCCGGCGGGAAAGACGATTTCAACCACCAAGACATCGCATGATGTATGTACATCCTACGCACTAGTCAAACAGATCTCTATCACCACTGGAGTGCGTGATCTAGACAGGCCACCAATCCTAGCCTGATCAAAGGACTACGTGCTGCTCTGCACCCATCCAAATGACCGATGGGACGTCACCAACCAATATGGACATCCCCCCTTTTCAACCCTAAGCGACTAGAAACACTATATAAACCTGGCGGTTCTGAAAACCAGTGACTTTATATTTCGACGCCTTCAGAAGTCATGTCTTAAACATTTATATTCAACGCCGTCTAGAGAAGTCCTGTCCTGGACTTTGACATTTGCAGTATGATTACGTATTTGTTTATATTACCTCATCGATGTTAATTTAATAGACTTGAACTATGGCTTGTTCAATTTTGAATTAAAGTAATGTAAATTTTTTGTATAAACCGGAATAGGCAACGTAAATTATTTACTAAAAGTTTTTTATAAAACTAAATTTTGTTATGAGACACATCCGTGAAGTCACTTAAAATATTAGATTGCCACATTTATAAACTTATTTTTATTAGAAGTATTTAATTTAAATTGACTGAGTTTTGCAGACTAAGTAAATGTAAAATCCCTTTTTTTATAATGTTTTCTTATTTAATTGTTATTTGAATTATATATTAAAGTAACGTAAAGTTTTGCTGATTGATTGATTGATTTAGACCTCATAATTTTCCAAATTATTTAATTGAAATAAATTGTGGTTTAACTAGACTTTTTGTATGTCATATTATTTATTAACAAGTAGAAATCTTGTTGACGTTTTTTGTTGTGTCGTCATTTAATAGTCCCGCGGTAGTTTGACTTAATGCCGGTAAGCCAAACTCTCGTGTTTATTAAAATACCTGGGTGATATTTAACCTTTTTTACCTGTCTGTATTCAATGTAGTGAAGCAGAAACCTTTATAACTATTTCAAAGATGCCCATCAGGCTCTTTTTTATAGTCAAATAAATATCTGTCTAGATATTTTTAAAGTAACGATTTGTTCAAATAGTCAACTCTTAAGGATTTTTTTTGTTAATATTCACTGTTGTGAAACTGACATAGTGTAGTTTGGTCGAGTTGATGTCTCTTCCAGACTGACATAGTTGACTTAAGGATATGTTTCATGTTCGGGAATATTCGCATGATCAAACTGATTTTCAACATACCCTCGGTGGATTTTTGAGGCCGTGTAAATTATTGTTTCAATTGTTGTTATCTTGAATAAAACATTCATATTATTATTTAATTGTTGCTAATGTCTTAATTCTTTATAAATTGTTTAGATTACAACCCACTTTCCTTTTAGTCTAGTGTGGCCGTAGCTAAGAGGTATTAAAGTGGGTGGTAACATATGTACTAATTACACTAATGAGTTAGGAATTAGCAAGGCTTACTTTAGATAAAATGCACCCAATTTTTTATTTACCTTGATTATTAGACTCAGTTTCTAGCAATTTTAACCTGAGTCCTATTTTTCTACAAATGTTAATTGCTCAATTTTCTGGTATCCCTTTTATCTAATTTATCTAATCTGGTATTATTGACTCCTAGTACCATTTGAATCTAGGTTCTAATTTTTTTCCACTAACTACTTTTGTATCACTCCAGTCGGTCCACCCCGGGTATTTTTTTAGTTTCCCCGGTACCCTCCACACCTGTCACTCCCAGAGCTCGCCGTTATCAGTGACCACCGGGCACTCTCCAGTTGTAGCGAGCGTTCCTCTATCCACCACCTATCGGAGATGGAGCTCGAGCTACCTACTAGTGAAACCACTGGTGGAAAATTCTAAACTCAATCTATAATAATCTAATCTAATCTAATAAGATTTAATTATTTCCCTAATCTATCCTATTAACTGGTTTATCCTAGAACTAGTCTACATTACTCTAGTGTTGGACAAAACTTTTTATACATTTTCTTAATGATATGCTTTAATATTATTTTATTCCTTCCTGGTGCACGTTGGCTACATTTGCACCCATCCCTTCTTCCGCTGTCCTCTCCATCTTCTTTCTTGTCCCCAAGAGTATGGAGCTGGATTGCCTCGGGGTGAGCTCCGTCATCTTCTTAGGTCATCTTCCCGGATTTTAGCGCCAGACGCTGACTCTCGGGTGGGTGGTCCCTTTTCTTCAGTCACCTTGGTGACGGTCCCCCTTCCATACGCACTGAGGCTAGTCTCATCTGGTTGCTTCTGATTGACAGTTTCTTCTGTCACTTGTAATTATATGTGCATTTGTGTAGGATCGACACTATCTTCCTACATACTTCGTTCAAACTACACTTCACTTTCACTCGAACTTACTTCAGAGGTCTCTGAAACTCCGCTTGAGTCATATCCACCTGATTGATCCTCTCTTTGTTGCGCAGCACGGTTAGCAATAGCCCTCCTCACCAGCATTTCCCGAACGTATATCTCTTTCTCCTCTTTTGACACTTTGTCTGATAATATATTTAGCTACTTGCATTCCTTCTCATTCCTTATCATTGTCCAAACTGTCTTCCCCATGAGGCATTATTCCAGTTCTCTCATAATCTCCTTCTTTTCAGGGCATTCTAGAACCACGTGTTCTGGCGTTGCCAGCCCTCCACAATCACATGTTGGACTTTCCGCCAGCCCCTGTTCGTATAAAGAAGCGTTATATGGTCCCTTTTCAGTCAGGAAATAAACGAGCCCCTGAGAAAGATTGAGATGTTTTAGTTCTACTCTTTCCGCTAACGATAGTAACAGTGAAAATGTTTGCCTACCAGTTCCACTGGTTCCCCATCTTTCTTGCCATTCCTCCTCAATGGCCCTATCTATTCCTACTGAGGTTCTCACCCCGGCCTTAGCCAACCTTCCTACCATCTCAAACGCTCCTCTGTTCAGGCAGTTACATGCAGCTTTTTTCCTAACCTGCAGGTCTAACGGTCTTATTCCCAATACTGTTGTTATTGCATCCATGGCCACAGATCTATACGCATCAGTCATCCTCATAAGTATGTTCCTTTATAAGCTTAGCAGTTTAACGGTCCCCCTTCCATACGCACTGAGGCTAGTCTCATCTGGTTGCTTCTGATTGACAGTTTCTTCTGTCACTTGTAATTATATGTGCATTTGTGTAGGATCGACACTATCTTCCTACATACTTCGTTCAAACTACACTTCACTTTCACTCGAACTTACTTCAGAGGTCTCTGAAACTCCGCTTGAGTCATATCCACCTGATTGATCCTCTCTTTGTTGCGCAGCACGGTTAGCAATAGCCCTCCTCACCAGCATTTCCCGAACGTATATCTCTTTCTCCTCTTTTGACACTTTGTCTGATAATATATTTAGCTACTTGCATTCCTTCTCATTCCTTATCATTGTCCAAACTGTCTTCCCCATGAGGCATTATTCCAGTTCTCTCATAATCTCCTTCTTTTCAGGGCATTCTAGAACCACGTGTTCTGGCGTTGCCAGCCCTCCACAATCACATGTTGGACTTTCCGCCAGCCCCTGTTCGTATAAAGAAGCGTTATATGGTCCCTTTTCAGTCAGGAAATAAACGAGCCCCTGAGAAAGATTGAGATGTTTTAGTTCTACTCTTTCCGCTAACGATAGTAACAGTGAAAATGTTTGCCTACCAGTTCCACTGGTTCCCCATCTTTCTTGCCATTCCTCCTCAATGGCCCTATCTATTCCTACTGAGGTTCTCACCCCGGCCTTAGCCAACCTTCCTACCATCTCAAACGCTCCTCTGTTCAGGCAGTTACATGCAGCTTTTTTCCTAACCTGCAGGTCTAACGGTCTTATTCCCAATACTGTTGTTATTGCATCCATGGCCACAGATCTATACGCATCAGTCATCCTCATAAGTATGTTCCTTTATAAGCTTAGCAGTTTCTTCGCTGGTAGGATATTCCTCAGCCTGTGGGCTCAGGTGCTGGCCCCGTACCCCACGATTGCCACTAATAAGGCCTAGTGGGTGATACGTACTTATAACATCCATTGGGATGTGGGACCTTCTCCGGCTGATACTAATGATCTTATGCATTACGGTTAAGGTCCTGGTGCACGCTTGTTCTATATGTGCCTGATAGTTCATTTTCTCATCAAGGGTTATCCCCGGTACCTAGTCGTGGCTACTCTCTTGAGATTGTTATTCTCAATCCTAATGGACGGATTTATTTTTAATTTGTCTTTGAACACCATATAGTTGGTTTCTTTCGGTGCCATGTTCATCTTAACCCTCCGACACCAGTTGTTGAAGCGATTCAGTACTCTGTTGTACCTTGTCTCAAGCTCATTTCTTGACTTGCAATTTATGATTATTAACAGATCATCTGCAAAGGCCACAACTCATGCTGTTTACGAGAACGATTCCAAAACTGTCAGACCCGGTACCAACCCCACATTACAAAATATTGGGCCACAAACTGATCCCTGGTGACATCCCTTCGTGATAACTTTTCTACTTTCTTGATAGGACATCTCAGGGTTGCAAACCAATTCCTTCAATAATCCAGGAAACTCTTGTATAAGTTCTTCGGGCATCTTACCTTCCTGAGTCTCTTGAAAAGGGCGGGCCACCATAGGTTGTCGAAGGCTCCCGAAAAATCGATAAAAAGACCCACCGTATATTTTTCCTTCGCCTGGTCGATTATCTCCATTGCCCTGGCAATGACATCTTCGGTAGACCTTCCCTCCCGGAGCCCATATTGTTGTGGGTGTATACCTATCCTTTCCATGTGTCCGTTCAGCCTCCTGCACAACACCTTTCCCTGTATTTTCCTCATTACGTTTAGTAAACATATCGACCTGTAAGATTTTGGTAGTTTCGAACCCTTGTCTTCTCCCTTACTAATGACCACCATTTCTCCTTACTTCCAAACATTTGGGACCCTACCTTGTGCCAAACATTCATTTAGTAACTCAGCCAAAAAGGGCGTTATATCTTCCACCCCTGCCTTTAGTACCTCCGCAGAAATCCCATCTGGCCCAGGGGCCTTGTTGTTCTTTAGGTTCTTAATTATTTCTTTGACTTCGTTGGTAATTACAGATTCTGTCTTATCCCCTTCTGTCCGGTACTCCTGCTTCATTTGCCTTACTAGTTATTGGATTCTTCGATGTCCCCTACTTTTGGGTCATCAGGAAGAAGCTTTCTCATCAGCAAGTGAACTAAGTCTTTCCAACCTGTTGTCATTGATCCATCTTCCTTCTTCAAGGTTGATATCGGGGCTGAAGTTCTTACGTTTCCTGTGGCGATTTTAAATGGAACTCCCCAAGGGTTCATCTCCAATTCCTCCCTTACATAACGTTCCCAACTGGTCCTCTTCACCTCTATTAGTGCTGACTCAAAGCTTCCCTTCTTTTCTCTGTAGATCCCCAACAAGATTTTCTTTCCTTTGGGATTACTACATCCTTGATATCTCTTTCTCGCCAGGCGAGATTCGCCTCGTAGCCGCTGCAGCCGATAATTCCAGGGCTTGTTTTTATCTCTCCAACTTGCCTTCTCAGCAGTGTTGCACTGCGCATGGCTTCATGGATTCTCCTTGCTGCGTGGTGGGAGAGTGGAAAGCCATTTAGGGAAAACAACCTTCAGTGCACCCGACCAGGATCAAACCACGATCTCCCTGTCTTTGGCAGTCTAGTCTAGCGAGACTAGCACGTTAGATCACGCGGACACTGAATCAGGTAAGAGATTATTAATACTAGATAAAAAAAATTCCAGATTAAAATTTTGATACCGATACTTACTGCTATCATTACTTTTCTTTCGATACTAGCATGGTATTGATATTTTTCTTTCGATACTTTTAATGAGTACAGTATCGATACTTTTCTTTCGATACCACATCCCTAGATGACACTACTGATTCAACGACAGAAAAAGTTGGGGGGGGGGGGTTAGCTGGCGTTGACCCACCCCTTGCTCGGCGTGTTACTACAATCCAATAGTCATGAAAACAGCCTTTTAGAAAATACAAACACGTTCTTTGTATTCAAAATATATTATTGTTACTTTATATGTATTGATAATATCTATCAAAAGTTACAGCTATAGATCACGTTACTTGTCGTATGAATACGTGAAAGTAGATCGAGTATATTTTTCTAGTGGTCGATTGGTCTATTCTAAGACATTTTCTAAATAGACTGGACTGCCGTTGTCGGAGAGGTCGAGGTTCAAATCCCAGTTGGGTGTGCTGATGTTAATTTGCCCTAAAATGTTTTACACTCTCCTTCCATTCAATTTTTAGTCCACTTCTAGATTCAACCTTCCTCATCCCTAACTCATCAGTTCAACTAGTGCATAAGCGCGTTACCCGAATGGGAATGAAATACGGTGCTAATGAAAAGAAACTTTTTTAGCTGTAATTTAAGGTTCTTTCTATGAAAATTGGACTGCATCTATTCGGTTTGTACACATATTTCCACCATCGATGTTTGGATGAGGAAGACATTATGTTTAAGTAAATGTACCCCCATTTACGTGGAGGGATAGTGCCAAACGAATTAGTTGAAACCACCTCAACACATCCACCCAAAATTTGAATCCTGATCTTTCCATCATTGTCAAACCAGACGAGATTAGATCAACGTGTTTGTCCACGTGCCCTGGTACAGGTTCCAAACATCCCCTCTAAGGGTTCGGCCAGACTGACAAGCGTGCGAGCGAGCGCGCATGCGACTGGATGGCCAAACTGGCGAGCGAGCGAGCGCGTAGTTAGCAGATAACTCTCGATAGTTTTTGACGAGGAACCTCCGAATCTTGGCTCAGTGAAATGAGGGTGGTTGTTGACAAGTGATTTGTTGTGGTTTTCTCCTCCTCTCTCCACGCTAATGGTGATTTTTTATTTGTAAAGGCCTACTTTGATAATATTGAAGTATTTTAACAAATCCATTTATATATATATATACACACACACACACACACATATAGTTATGGTTTATGATCTTACCAATTAAATTAGGCCGTTAGTAGCAAGTGTGCTAACCTATTGATAGTAATAAAAATGTCAAAATTAGAAGTTTTCCTAGCACTCAATGAACCAACATACAATAATATTGCCTAGCTCCTGTAAACTACTGGCCACCTCTCATTACAACCAATGTGTTCTATTTTATATTTTAGTCGCTCGCGCGCTCGCTCAGTCTGGTCGCCCCCTAAGTATTCTTTCATGTATTAAAAAACTTTGTCAATTTCTAGAGCTATAAGATAAACCCAGTGAATGGTTTTCAATGTGTTCTATTCCACATTTACTTACTATATACATTAAAAGGCTATTTGCATCGGTGGGCACGCGGACCAAACGTAAATCTCGCTTTGTTTGTTTTGCCTTCGATGTGGGTGTCAGGTTTCAAACTAGCAGGTCCATATTACTCGAGTACAGACATGACTTTAACTTGGAAACAAGGTCAAATGAAACACATGTTTACTTTCTGGTATTAAGAGAAAGTATTGTCTGCTAATCGTGAAAACAATCGATCGAGAATTATGAGTCTTTATGTTTTATGTGAACACGAACCCAAAAAAGGGGATTTTACAATTCGGTCTGTCCCCATTCCTGTCACGGATCCAAAATGGTTTGATATATTTTGTTAAAACTTGATATTCATGTTTTATAAAGATATACCTTGGAACAATTTTTGTTTATTTTGGCCACCATCCTCAAATTAAAGGTAGTTTACTTATGAGTAATTTTATTTTATTTCACATTTTTCCAAAATGGCTTTAATGATTTTGTTTAAATTTTGTTGAAGTCTAGTGTAAGTTACTTATGACTGTTTTTTCAAAAACTTGAAATATTTTACAAATGGCTCTAACGATTTGGTTCAAAATGAGTATCTTGAGAGTGTTTGATTAGACAAATAACACTGTTTACTTGTTTTAAGGTAAAAATTCGTTTAAAGTTAGTTTACTAGTTATTGATTTTTTTTAAATGAAATATTTTAAGCAATACTCTAACGATTTGGTTCAAAATGTGTAGTCTACTTGCTAGGTTTTTAAATAAAAATAATTGTATCTTTTTGTTACCCGCTTCAGTGGACGAATGCTAAGGCGTTACTCTTGTGTTAGACTGGCCTGTTGATGACTGGGATATCGGGGTTTGAATCCCGGTCGGGTCTTCTGAGGGTGTTCTTTACTTAATGGTTTCCCACTCTCCTTCCATGCAAACATGGCTGGACGACTTCTAAAATGCTTCCTTCATCATTCCTACCCCGAAAGTGTAATTATAATATACTGTATTAGCACAGCCTGACGCTGTGATTAAAGAGAATAATTTTTTTTGTTATATAAACTTTCATTTAATATTAGCTTAGGTCTCTTCTGATCATTGAGTCTTGAAAAAAAGTTTTTTTACTTTTTTAAACAGGTATAAAAGAAATTATTGTAATAGTGAAAATTTTAAACTTTGATTATATGATGAATATTTACGTTTTATGTACGTCCCAACCCAAAAAAGTGTATTCCATTCTCTTTGTTCCCATTTCATGTCCGTCTATCTGTCTGTTCTTGGCCACGGATCCTAAACTGTATGATGGATTTTGTTCAAACTTGATATTTAGATGTTATTGGGCTGTACCACAAAACTACTGTTTTTTACCCTAGCCCCTCAATTAAGGGTAATTTACTGATAAGTGATTTATTTGAATTACAAATTTTTTGAAAATAGCTTCAACGATTTTGTTTAAATTGTATATCTAAAGAGTTGTTGACCTCCCTAAAAACATTGTATTCTTGGTTTTTCAGTGAGAAATCGTTAATGGATAGTTTATTGATGACTGGTTTGTAAAAAAATTTAATATTTAAAAAAAATAGCTCTTGAGATTTGTTTCAAAATGGATAGGCCTATCTGCTAAATTTTTACATTATAAATATGTATATATATATATATATATATATATATA
>CABFWB010004986.1:15358-26561 GCA_902151455.1 Timema bartmani
TATATATATATATATATAGATTTGTTTATCCAAAATAAAATTCATTTTATAGTATTTTACTGATTGATGACTGATTTTTATAAAATATGTTGTTTTTTATTAGCTCTAACGGTTTTGTTCAACTTTAGTATCGGAGGATTGTTTTACATGATCAATGATAATGCATCTTTATTTTTTCTGAAATAAATTATTTTAAGGATAGATTACGCAAGACAAATTATAGAAAATTTTAATTTATTTTAAATTTACCATGAAGATTGAGTTCAAAATAGTACGGGAATGGTTTTTCATTATAAATAAGATTTTTTTTTTTCAAATTGAATATAATTTTATGGTAGGGTAGGGTAACTTATTTTTGAAAATTTGAGATTAGCATCACAAAAATAAAATATATTGCTGCCACTATAATCATTTAGGGTTGAAAAAATAATCATCCTTGAGTATGAAAATAAATATTACCGTTGTGGAATGAATGACAGTTGTAAACTAAATATTGCTGATGGTGGTAAGACTGTAACTAGTAATTAATAAATTAAACATCTCTTATAGTAGTGATAAAATTGTTATGTTGATTATGTTGGCACGTCTGTTAGGAATCCTGGTGGACTTCCTAGTCCATCCATTTTCACCTGAAGGGAGGTGTCCCATCAGATAAGCTCCGGTACGACATTATCATAGCAATTACGACAACCATTACAAGCCACTTCTCGTGTTCGTGTCAAATAATGATTCGTGTAATTTCACACAAATTATGTCTTATTTATTCTAAGCTGTTCAACATTGTGTTTCCTAACTTCATTTTATTACTCCCGTTTTTTGTTGTTTTTTTTTCTATTTTTTGTTGTTGAGGTTTTTTTCCCCCTAAGCCAGTAAATGTGTGAACAAGGTACGCATTCTTAGCATTTGCATACGAAATGAACAATTTTCTATATTTTGATTACTTCTACAGGATGTTTTAAAACAAAAAGAACAGTTTGTAAAATAATTAAAGCATCCAATTTTGTAGCATAAAAGTTTGATCGATCATTTTTTATATACCGTGGTCCACGCTTCATGTCCCGTTCGAGATATCTGCGTATTGATTTCAATGAGGTAGAGATGAGAAGGGTACAATTCAGAAGAAGTGAGTTCTCATTTGTGTGGATAAAAGTCGGGAAACTATTTATGAAAACTTTTATTTCACCTAAAGATAAATTATGTTGATAACAATGAAAAGGACTAGCTAAGTATCATATTAAATTAATAATATAATTGGAAGCGTTGGCTCAGCGTCAGTGGTCTTGAGTGGCAAATTCATATCCAGCCCATGAGGTGAGTTCCAACCTATTTCGAGTGTAGTGAGTGTGTTTCTCAATACTCTATCCAGACGAATGTTGGTGAATTTATTTAAGTTCAATCTTTTCATCCTGTTTTATAAAATAAGTGTTAGTTGTGGATAGTCTGACTGCCGACAAATTATTCCAAAAGCTTATTCATATGTCGAGCCACCTAATTATCTGATAATAACAATTTAATTTGAATGTATAGTTGGACCCCCAAATTAAGTACCTATTATAATATAGGCTACCTATTCAAATAAATATAAAGTGGCCAATATTTACAAAGAACACTTTTATATATTTCTCACAGCTGCACCTGTCAAAATAAAGTGCTGCAGAACACATGGCTTGAAGTGCAAATACGGTAAATTTATTACAATAGACTTTTAACGCTCATAAATATTTATGTGATGGTTCTATCATAGAAACGTTCATTAACATTAATAGAAGGAGGTTTATTCCATAATATTTTATTCGAATAAATTAAAGTATTACACCTAGACGCGGGAGTTGAACTCGGGACCTTTGACTTAGCGTGCCAATACTCTACCACAGATATATCCAGGGATCGTCTCATGCTCAGAATCATTCTTCACTCATATTTTAAGACAGAGTCTGTAATGGACGAGTTATCATTGATATCCCAGCCACCGGCGACTGCTGTGTCTTCATGCTAACAATAGTACAAAGACATTGTAAGTTCCAAGCGAACCAACATGGAAAACAGCAACGCTATACACATGAGTTTATATGAAAGGCGAAGCTTGGGGGATGAATGATCTAATAAAAATACAAGTTTGTGTCTTCCAAATCCTTTTTACACAACGAAAGATAATGTCGGGATGAATAAAATTATGTATTTACTGAGCGCCACTCCTAGGATATAGGAGAAAATATTAATAATAAAACAAATACCTTTAGCTCGGCAAACTTAGACAGAGGCACGATTACCCTTAACACTCGAGACCACTGGGTGTGCTGTAAGTCTCTACAAGAGTTGAAAGAATACTTAAATTAAAACATGAATAATTTAAATAAAATGGATAACTAAAACAAAAGGTACTAATTTAGATTACAATAAAAACAATACAATTATTGAAACCTTTGTGGGTCATTATTATTATTATTGTTATTATTATTATTGTTATTATTATTTTTACTATTATTATTGTTATTATTATTATTGTTATTATTATTATTATTGTTATTATTATTGTTATTGTTGTTATTATTGTTGTTATTATTATTGTTATTGTTGTTGTTATTGTTGTTATTGTTGTTGTTATTGTTGTTGTTGTTGTTGTTGTTGTTGTTGTTGTTGTTGTTGTTGTTGTTGTTGTTGTTGTTGTTGTTGTTGTTGATTCCCTTTTACGACACCCCTATCCTACCTATGGAATTCAGAATAAAAATAATGCTAATCTGACAAAATAAAAAATAAAATATATGGTATTACATACATTCTTAAACAAAATTAATCAATTAAAATAACAATCTGCGAACAGGGTTAAATTTAGGAATTTTAGAATATATAATACTATGGTGAAAGAAAAAAAATATATATAGGCTAAATTTATATAGTATATATAGTTTTGAGTAAGTCAAAAAAATAGTATTGTTGAGGAAAGAGAAAAAGTAAATCAATAGGATTAATATGTTTACATAAAATAAAATATTAATTAATTCTCTGGAAGAAATAAAGAGTCTGAATATATTTAAGTCTTTTCTGAAAGTTTTTGCATAAATCCTGATTGCTTGATAAAAAGAGAGAAACAAATATATTTAAAATTGAAGATTTGGCTGGATCTCACCAATGAATTCGTCCATGTTGAAACAAGCAAGAATTTCTGAAATTCGTTTCCTTTTATTAATTCCAACTCGTCCACAATTTGAAGAAATAAACAGTCTCTAGTTCGTCCCCAGACACTTAACTTTCCATTTGTATACTTGCACTTTACTTTCAAGCCATTGTTCCACTTTAAAATTAAATCTAGTTAGGAGCCACACAGATTTTGCTCCATGTTAAAAAGAAAAAAACCTAGGAAGAAGCCACTAATCTTCTTCAGAAAGTGTTCCATGAATCAAATTTTAAAATGTTCTATTTTCTTCCAAGTCCAAAGAGAAAACTAATATATTAAAACAAAAGATAAAATGTTGGCTATGGACAAGAGATTAATATAAAATAAAATGCAAATTTAATATAAATATTGAAATATATGTCAATGAATATGAACAATGTTTTTTCTTAAAAGAAATTAAAATGTTTTTTCTATCTGTCAAAATTGAAATGCGTGCTAGTTTCACGTATTTATATCGTCTTTTTTTTTCTTTTCTTCTTTTACAATCGCGAGACTCACCACTCACTTGTTTTACCAAATCCGCGCAGTGCGCATCCCTTGAAATAAATCATGGCCGACATTGAAAATAAATAGAAGAGTCAACAAACTTCTTAGAAGGATAATTAATATATTTAATAAAAGGTAAGTGTTCTTCCTTAGGTCAAAATATCCTTATTTAAATTAATTAAAACCGTGTTAGACGTTCTTCCTTCCGCCCTTTTATTTTTTTGAATGGATGTAAATAGCGGCCGAGCTTTGAAGTGCATAATTTAATTAAAATAAATTGGAAACCATTTACAAAAATTAGAGAAATATAAGGAAATACATGGTAGGGTGGCAAATAACGTTACATTGATAATAATTACTGATATCTCCGTTGCTAAAATCATTTATCCCCAAGCTTCGCTTTCATACAAACTTAATTATATAGCGTTAATATCTTCCATTATAATGTTTTAGCTTGAAAACGGACCCATGATACAAATTCTCGCTGTAGAATCAAGAAAGAGGCACGCATGCCCAACAACGACACAAAAAACCGTGGTTTTATTCTGCACTGATAATATTTTCGCTTCTCCGATGCGGTTTTATATCTGATTTCCCAAATAATCCTGAAGCAGATATTTAAAATGTAGTTTCTCCCCTTCTCTCTTCAGATAGATGAGTGTTTCTTCAAATGTAGTACTTGTGACCCTCAAGTGTACGCGACGTACCATTCACTTTTATTAATAATAAAATACTGTTTGATAGTTGTAAGTCCGATAAGTTAATTAATGCTAATATTTGCATACCACCTAAATGTTTATTAAATTAAGAACGACCGATTAAACTTTACAAGATAGCACATATATATATATATATTTTTTTATGAAGGTTTGAAAGGGTTACTTACTTGAGCTAGGTCCGTGTTCTGAAAATGACTGGAGAACGTTTAAAACACTATCATAGATAACGATATAATATATGTCTGATTGCTGGAAAAATAAAAGAAGCACGTAAATCCTTAACTTAGCTTCATCAAACCAAGATCACCCCCACCTGACATTGACCCTAGAGTAGTATCGTACCTGCCTCGGGGGATCATGATCAGAGCCTCTGGATGCTGAACTAAAGGTCCTGGGCTCGGTTCCCGACTAGTAGCAGGAGATTTTCCTCAAGAGGGAAATAATCTCCATAGTCACCAGGGTTTGGTTAGTTAGACAGGCTAGTTTCACATCTTCATTGGCTCCAACCCGTCATATTCACTACCATCATCACCTCATCTCATCGGGACATGGAAAGAGCCTCCACGGAAAGGATGTACTATTAGTACATTCGGGCATCCCCTGGGAAACAGTGCATCAGTACAGACTAATCTTTCCACAAAACTGAGTTAGAGCTTGATGTAGCCCAGACATGTAATTATTATTGGTAGGCTCGTCATTTATACATATTTGAATATATTCTGCTGATAAAACTTGCCACTATTGAACTAGTGCTGTTAATTTTGACGGTCTTTAGATAAATATGGTAACATTTGTTAACACTTATTTTGTGTACCTTCTAAAAGGTTCTTCTATTGTGGTATGATTATAGCAACCACCCTACTACGATGGCGGTCCAGAAAACGCAGGAGGTGGCAGTTTAATCTCGCCTCTCCTAAGCGACCGTTGCCACGCATGTTATGTCTCGGCCGCGCATTACCTCAAGAGCATGGTTTTTAATTGGCCGCCTCTGAGGGTGACCTCCGTGCTAATGGAGCAATTTGGAGGCCACACAGATCTGTAAACAACTTCTGGAATAGTGGGTCCTTGCATTATTTCCCAGACCGCCATCAAGGCGTATAGACTCGGTAGGAGGCTGCATCATCCATACGACAAGGTCTTATAAATCGCGCACCTCGCGATTATTTGTATCGGAGTATTTAACGTTAACTTTCCAAACATAAGCATTAAACTATAACATAAAATGTACTTTAAATTAACCCGGGGAATTAATCTTAATTAATACATTCCAATTTTCATAGGTAGAGCATTATTATAATTAGATGTTCTGTCTTACGAAAGAGCAATTTATTTTGTTATTGAACTTAGATCGTCAATGCGTCATGTTCTTTGCCTCTTTCTTAAGTTCCCAAAATTTTCTTCTTTCCTTCAATTCATCCAATATTTGAATTCTCCTCCTTCCTGAGCTCCTCTTTCCCTCAACCTTTCCTTATGTGACGTCATGTAGAGGACAGTTTCTCCTAAGGATGTGTCAAATCCAATTTGGTTTGCGCCGAAGAATCACATACAAAATGGATCTATTCTCACCAACTCTTCTTAGGACTTGTTCATTTGTCACCCCTTCTGTCCACTCGATCTTCTTAAGACATCTCTAGCATCACATTTCAAAGCTCTCCATGTATTTCTTTATCATCTTTCTAAAAGTAGAACCTTACAGTCAGAAAAGTTATTATATCCAATTTAATATATTCATACACCAGGTCATCTGAGCTGAAGATATCACCTTTGATAGCTATTAGCAATACCTATCAAATAATAATATTTATATTTTTAAATGTTATCAATATTGGCCGTAAAAAGTTTGTATATTTTTTAAATGTAAATTCCTTTAACTTCTTATGTGTAGCATAGGAAAGCAACAAATCTCCGCCATTCAGTCTAGCTGTTTGCCACACTTGTGAGTGCGTCCCATGATTTTCCGAGTTTTCTACCTTCTTCATCGACGGTCCCCCACCAAGTCATCCTTGTTCTACCCCGACGTCGGCGTCGTTTCTCATTCCAGAGCCTCTCTTGAGACGTTATCTTGGTCACTCCGGAGAGTGTGGATCTCCATATTGGTCTTAAAACCTGCTATTCCTGACAGGCCTAAGACAAGTACATGGATATAGATTCAACACGAACACAAGTTAAATCAAATAAATTAAGGAAAGGCAGACATGAAATATAAATAGAATTTAATTTTACAGAGCAATGAGTTCACAAACTTAGAAAAACCCATAGTACTAAAATAGACATATTACCAAAAATACACTTAGATTAAAGTTCCAGTCTAGCTCCTACACAACAGTTCTGTGTGTATGTGTGTGTGTGTGTGTGTGTGTGTGTGTGTGTGTGTGTGTGTGTGTGGGTGTGTGTGTGTGTGTGTGTGTGTGTGTCACATAGAGTTGCCCAGGGTACACCTTGGAGGCTCTCTCCAAGTCATATCCGCAAACAGATGATAGTTATTATGAAGGTATGAAACCAGGAGTGATTTTAGAACCAACCTAATCCTAACTTATTAAACCCAGGTGACCGTTGGGATGATTCCCTTTTCGGGAAAATACCCAAGATACCACCCGGGACCCCTAGTTTCGTAGCCAGGTGAATTGACCACTATATCACAAGGATGGTTTACACAACAGTAGTTGGACGAGTTCGACTCCAACCATAATATCCTTCTTATAATCGGCCAAAACCAACACACAGATGTAACGACGCAATAAACAGCCCATACTATCACCAGGATGACCATGTTCCTTTTGTAGGCGTCTACTTCTTCCCACGTTGATCAACGTCGGTAATGTGAGCCTGTGTTCTTGGTAGAGTGAGCTGAAACTGAATATATGAGCTGGTTCGGGGTCACCTCTCGACTTTATAGACATGCGTGCATGGGGAGGGAGTTGAGGGGAACCAAACCTAGAATGACGTGTTCAAGAGCCAATCGCTGCGAGTTGTTGGAATGATGTGTCAGTTGAATATTCAAACACTGCCCTGGCAACAGCGACCGTCGGATTTTGCCACACGCAAGCAACGAACAGGTACCGTGTAGGATGGCACATGCGTGTTTACACGTGAGCCACAGCCACTGGCCACTATTAATTACACGTGATCAAATTGGTTCATTCAAACGGGGTCACAGCAGTGTGGAGAGTAGGCGACTCTGGGCAGAAAGCACGTCCTCGTTACCAATGGTACAATGACACGATCGAATCACTACTAGCAGACCATTGTTTAGCATTGGTGTGTTTAGACAGAGTCGCATACAACGGCCACTGAGCCACTGACAACAGCCATCTTATTTTAATTCAGTCTGTCGAGCATTGTGGAGCTGTGATCACTGATCACCATGCCGAGAGACAATAGTGTGTTAGTGTAATTCTGCACTTAACATTTTCGAAGAGTTAATAAAACGAGTTTTTAGACATTCTAGAATACCGGAAAAACATTTTATCATCTTGTCTCAAATTTTCGTATATCAACGTATATCCTCGTGTATCAATCAACAAAGTATGAGCGTGCATTATTCGGTTTCGCCTTCGCTTTTTCTTTTTCGATGGAAGAAGTCACAACAGTTCATGATCCTCACGCGTCACCATCTTAGCTTCGACTGACCCACCTCGGTGGCGTAGTTAGCTAAAGCGCTAGTTTCGTACTGAGCTAGACTGCTGAGGATGGGGAGATCGAGGTTCGACTCTCGCTCGGGTGAACGGGGGAGAGTTCCTAAATGGTTTTCCACTCTCCCTCCACTCAAGTGCGGTTTCACTTCCTCTATATTCAACCTTCCCTGTTCCTAGCCCATTATCGCAATTAGTAGCTACTTAAGCATATAACCCGAATGGGTAGTAGGACGTGGTGCTCAATAAATAAATAAAATAAGCTTCGACTGGCTCGAAAATCTTGCTGTTGCTAACATAAACCACTATAATGGCTGACATGAACGAATGCAGTGGCCAGTGGTTCTGGGGCGCGTTGGCCACTACGGTAGACCCGTGTGGACACGTAATAACTGCCATTATTGGTTTGGTTTTTATTGTCAGTTTGTCTTCAATAAGATAGATGGACTAGTTTTAACGTTAGCTTACGTATTCACTAACAACATTTGAACACATGTCCAAACCCCATCCGTCCTCCAACACAATATTTGATGGTTTTTACATATGTGTGCATATGTATATATGTCAGTGGCGTATTCTGAGAAAATGAATAGGTATGTTGTACTCTATAAGCTGCAGGGTAGATTTGGGGGCCAAGGACTCTCAACTACCGTTGTCCAAGATATCAAGGGATTATATCAAGGGAAATATTTGAAGATGTGTGCCTATAGAAAAGTGGTTTTACTTCTCAGATAATCTGGAAAGACTTATCAGAAAATTTAGAAGCGCCAGGAATCAAACCCGGGACCTCTGGGTCCGTAGTCAGAACCTCTGACCACTAGACCACAAAGGCGGTCCTCAAATTGTAATTATATCTACATGGTTAGAAATTTAAGTAAATATTAATGTCGGGCTAAGAGTGGAATGGGCACATTTCTGAATGCATAATATTCAATTAGCCTAGTGTAATTAAAAGCACACAGTTATAAATACTCAAAGCAAAAATCATAATAAGAGTAAAATGGAGTGGTAGGGCCTACACGAATCAAGCGTCCATCAGATCTTGGTGAGAGGGAATCAGGTGGATTCTCCAACTAACGTTGCAATTAAAACTATTTATTAAATTCCTAACTTATTTCACACAATGCTGCTTGGAAACAAAGGAGTCTCCCAACTTGAGAATCTATGCTCCGGAAGCTATTTATAGTATGATTGTGGTAGGAAGAACAGTAGAAGTCAGTTACCAAAGTTACTAAAACCATTTTAATATATTCATACATAAAGTCATGTTATATGCAGCTGTCACTTTTGATAGATATTATTAATACCTATAAAATAACACAATGAATATAAAGAAATGTTGTCAATGTCAGCCGCAAAGAAATATGTTTGAATTTTCTCTACTGTTCTTCCAAACAAAATCAGGGTGTAGATACGTAAACTCTGACTAACATAGGGGAGATTATCTCGGACTATTAATACTCTATCGCTACGTCATTGGTTTATTGCTAAGATATTTACAAATATCTTTTGCTGTAAGCAGTGGTGCACCCAAGGGGGAGAGGGGCAAACAGGGTATTTGACCCCCTTTTCCCCAACACCACAAATAATTTTAATAGAAATTTAAATAATACGAAGTATAACTAGAATATTTAGGATTGAAGATGTTTTGAATGTATAGGCTACATTTTAAGACCAGGCTTCTGATTTAAGCCTAATATTCAAAAGGTTAACCGCTACACACAAAATTAACAATTGAAAAAAACCTACAAATAATAACTTCGAAACCATTTGCGTTATTTAAATATCTTAGTTACTATAAAAATACTCCAAATGATTTCTAAAAGTATTTAATATTCATACATATTCTCGGCCTTCAGACTGTACATTCCCAAACTCGCTTTTTCCATCAAAATTTCATTCTTGCTAGAGCCTTGATTCATTGCCTCCCCCAAAATAAATGGCTGGGTGCGCCATTGATTAAATAAATTACATGAAAATATATTTTATTTTACCTTTTACTTCAAAATCATATTGAAATGGTGAAATTACACTCCTGACTTTTGGTATTCTTTGATGTTTAATTATATAAAATCACAATTACTAATAAGTCGTTACAGAAAACCAAAATTAAAAGAACACTACTAAAACTCCACGATATCTTTCTGTACTAAAGAAAAACAAGCATTACCATAAACTACGGTTAAATTAGCCCCACCACCCCCTCCCCTCTTCCCCATTCTACCAGTGCTGAAATGCTTAAATTTGAAAGCGTGGTTAAATGTGTTTGCCAAATACATGACAATACATGTGACTAAAATGCCTAAGCATAACTAAATGTATTTAATTAGTTTATAATTAAAAGCTTGTTACGCGTATACTAACTATTATTTTACAATTAATGCTTTATATATTTTATGTAATTTTAATTAAACTATACTAAATTAGCTTAATAAATAAACATTGTGATCTTGAATCTTTTTCAATAGTTGGCACAATGCTTTGTTTGCTATACATGAACAGCATGACCTGGGGTGTAAAAACCCGAGCTCATTGACCAATGACTTGTGGGAGAGTGGAAAGGAATGTGTTGCAACCCCCTAGACATTGGGCAAGGTCATTAGAGCCTCCTTAGCTTACCTGGCAGTTTCCAAACAGCAGGCCCTGGGTTTCCTATTGTGTCAAGCAGTGGCGTAGCGTCAGGGCAAGCAAGGCAAGCACTGCTTGCCTTTGCTTGAAGATTAGTTATTATTATTATTATTATTATTATTATTATTATTATTATTATTATTATTATTATTATTATTATTATTATTATTAAATATTCTTCAACCATCATTGTGTTTAAAATAAATTTTTCCGCACATGCCAGTGACCGTAACATGCATGCAAGACATGCACTAGTCCATCATATCGTGGTTGAAAGTCTATATTTTTCCGTCTTTCACCCCATAGCTCTACCTAGCGTATTTCTTATTTGTGACGTCATAGATCTCGGAGGGGAAGAAGGGGAAGAGCTGTGGGACTCCGGTAAGAATGCAAGCAACCAAGTTGCGACTTTTCAACAACCGAAGCTATACCCGAAGGTTAACGACTATAACCGAAGAAACTGAAAGATACCATCGCATACCCCTCACTTCCCCTTTAATAACACAGAAGTCATTTAGACTAGGAAATTAATAGGTAGTGGTTGTTTGTCAATGCCGCCTGTC
>CABFWB010004986.1:31876-51158 GCA_902151455.1 Timema bartmani
CCAACGTCCAACACAGGGTACCTTAGCAATGTACAGTACCTCCCTCGTCATGTCTCCTTGGTTCAAACATGCCCAACGTCCAACACAGGGTACCTTAGCAATGTACAGTACCTCCCTCGTCATGTCTCCTTGGTTCAAACATGTCCAACGTCCAACACAGGGTACCTTAGCAATGTACAGTACCTCCCTCGTCAAGTCTCCTTAGTTCAAACATGCCCAACGTCCAACACAGTGCTGTGCCCAACCAACTCAAATTGAAACACTTCAGATTATAGAAATAAACAGCAAATTGGGCTCTCGGAGCTAACGTAGATGAGAGATAATTTACATTTATATCTACTCTGAGTTTTATTTCAGATTAAGTCCCTGTGAAATGTATGTATTTATCTATTTATTAAAAATAAATAACTAATCATTTAAATTGTTCCATACTCTCAAATACCTGAGAAAACAGAAAAATAAAATATTTCAAAATATAATCACGTTAAAGAAAGAAGGGCATAAAATGCAATTACAAAAATGTAGAACTTTTAAGAAGTGATAAGAACCTTTATGAACCTAAAAATATATATTAATTCCAATTCTGGTTCTGGTGATTAAGTGATTTATGTTTAGGTTTCCTGTTCCGGTTATAATTCTTTGAAAATAACTGTTAAGTTCTGTTTTGGCTCTGGTTCGACTCCCTGATTCAAAGTTTCTTAATCTTTAAGTGGTTCGAAATCAAATTAAGTAAGATCGATTCGGAGCTCACTCGAACCGGAAACAGAACCGTTAACCGAAACTAACAGCTATTTTCAAGGAACAGAAACCCTAAAAATAAATTTCTTTACAGAACCGGAATTGTAAGCAATATATACTTTTAGTTTCATAAAGGTTCTTAAATATTCTAAATCTTTATGATTATTTTTTATTATTTCATTTTATAACCTTCTTTTTTAAAACTAAGTTTTATTTTAAATATTATAGTTTCTATTTCTCCGGTATTTGTGTACCTTTAGAATGTATTCATTTTCCAAGATGGTTATAAAAGACTCAATAAGCACTTATCATCTAGCACTAATGGGGGATGATTTATTGTCACAATATTTAGGGCTTTCTGACTTCACTCTTTAGGATAAGAGCCTAGGAAGATGAATTTAGCTTTTAGTGAGAGCAAACATGTCAAATAAGGGGGAATCTCTACTTAGAAATGAAGGGGACCTGGTGGTCTAGGGGTGAGATGTCAGACTTCTATGTTAGTGTTCGGGGGTTCAAATCCCGATCCCAGGACTGATTTTATCCAATTAACACACCCTTTCTTCACCTCTGTGCTTTATGAATGTGTGTAATGCCAGGCCCCCACCGTGGTTCGGAGCCCACATTAAACTGTAGGTCCCCTCTGCTTTCCAGCATCATCCTTGTCACGTTTCACCATACAATATGGGGATAGTGGAACTGGCCTTAATGGTGTCCCCACCTCAGAAATGAACTCCTCTATGTTGTATCTTGGCTAGCTAGTTTACAGAGAGGAGTAATAAGAGGTGGAAGGTCGTGAGTTCTCTTCACGTTCTGCCGTCAAATATCAAGTTAAATGGAGTCCAAACAACTTTGTTCATTGTGTGCAGTGCAAAAGTGACTTTTTATTTGAATAGTAACTAATTATTTAAGTAATTTAATATATGGGATGAAATTAATTCTATCAAGTGCTGATAGTCAATTGTTTTATGACAGGAACATTGACATCATGGTTCACAGTAGGAGGGTTACTAAGGTAAATTATATATTTTTTTAAATTATTAGGAATTTATTTGAAATGAAACGAAACCATTTTGAAAGATTGTAGCAATTATTTTTTATTATTTTGAGATTTAGTGAACAAAAATATATATAAAATCATTTCCTGTTTTTTTTTAACACCACGTCGAACAACCTTTTGGGTTATACACGCATGTGTTAACTACACTAAGTGTGATAGGGATTATGAAGGCTTAATTTAGAATAAATGCGCCCACATTTGCGTGTAGTGAGTGTAGAACATAATTTTGGAAAAACTACCACCAGTGCACCCGACCGGGATCGAACCCCAATCTCCTCGTCTCCTGCGGTCTAGAATAACACGAGAGTAGCGCGTTAGAACGTGTGTCCACCAAAGCTGCTCCTCACACGTTCCAATAACAAATTACAAATATATTGTGCAATTATTACCTTTTTAATTGTAAGGCGTATATGAGAGTAAGCGAAGGTTCGGTCGCCTGTATGTAGACTTTTAGTCGCTCTATGAGAACAGAACATTACCCAGGGTACACCTCGTCTGCACGTAATAATTGCAATGAGATTATGTGATGGTAGGACGGGGTGGAGTCAGTGTGAGTCTTAACCTAACTTAACCTAACTTAAGCTTAATTAACCAAGGTGACCGTTGGGACCATTCCCCTTGAGGTAAAGTACCAAAGTTACCAGCTGGGATTCGAACCCGAGAACCTTAAGTTCATAGCCAAGTGCACTGACCACTACATCACGGGGCCATGTATTTGTATTTGTATTTATTATATATATAAAACTTTAATTTTTCTGTGAAATATTTTTACTATTTTTGTTCTATTAACAAATTTTATGATGGTAATATAATTAATAATAAAATCTTTAAGAAACTATATCAGAACCGCTATAGTAATACGTTCGGAATCTAATAATTAAGAAGTGAAAAGCACATGAACTTTTATTTTTCTTAACCGGAACCCGAAACTTTAAATGTTTGTTTGAAGACACAGAACCAGAATCAGAACCTATAAATATTTTGGTTCGACTCCCCACCGACAAGTGAGCAAGAATCCCTCCAAAAGAGGTTGTTCAGTGCCTGGACTCATGTTTCAACGCTCTCGGCAACAGCAGGGAATGTTACCACAGAATATAAATAGATCACAGCAATAATTTGAACTTGGATAAATTAAAAAACTTCAACTTTCAATGATATTTCTTAAAAGACGACTTTCATACATGGCGTGGAGCTCAAGACCCATTAATGGTAGATTATCTGAGAAACTAGATACATAACTACGCTCAAAACAGAAAATATACCTACGTAAATCCAGTTTTCTGTATTCTTCGCTTGACAACAGTGATTATTATAGTCAGCGAAATAGTTCATTTTAAAACATTATTGCTTTTCAATTTTATTTTATTTTTTAAAATAGGATAAAAGTGTTTCATTGGTCTCAATTTCACAATTTTCTAAATTCAATACACTTACACTTTGTGCCTTTACTAGCGTTATATCGTGTAAAATTTGAGAAATTGAATACTTTGTCCAGTTTTTAACACCGTGTCTTACCACCCATTCGAGTTACACGCTCATGTATTAATTAGACTAGTGGGCTAGGGATGTTTTCCAACAACACGTTAGTACAAATATTTCATAAGAGGCAGGCACTGCCTTAACTCCGATGATTTTGAGCCCACGGCCAGTAAAATTAAACACACAGCCCTGAGTGTATGGCGAATCAAGAGGCTTATTATATTAATAGTCGAGCAGTCACAGCCGAGTAATGAAATCAACACATGCAAGCATGCTCGAGTAATTTGAAAGACCAACTGGTGTTTTTAAAATGAACCCACCACGGTAATGAGTAATTATAGCATGACCACGTATGGAGCCCACACACAAAGATCAAAGAGAAAACAGCAATGCAATATCAACATTAGGATGAGAAATACTTTCACATATTTCAGTGACGTCTTTACAATGTAACATTAGCTTTTAGGGTGTACTTTGTTTGGATATTTTTGTTGTGCTGTGGGAAGAAGAATAGCAGTGGCATTGTTTATTTATTTATTTAGACTCCTTTGCATTATTTTCTCCCGCAAGTCCAAAGGACTCCATTTAAGTTTGATCCACTTTAACATTCTTAAGACTTTTGTTACGGAAATCTCTCATTTAGTAGCAATTCCTGGGAAAATGTGCTAAACACAGATTATCGTTAATTGAACTAAAAATAGCAACTAAAAATAAAAATATCAACATGTCTATGATGTCTAGGCCTACACCGAATTTGCTGAGATTGTTTTATTACAATGAGTTTAACTGAATACATAACCACTTTGGTGGCCGCATGGCCTAAGGCGCTAGTCTCACATTAGACTAGACTGCCAATGACGAGGTGATAGAGTTTCAAATCTGGGTCTGGTCCACTGGGGGTGGTTTTCCCTAAATCATTTCCTACTCTCCACACAAATGTGGGTACACTTCATCTAAATATAACCTTCCTAATCCTTAAATCTATTAGCGTAATTGGTATATAAGCATATAACCCAAACGGATAGTAATACGCGGTACTGAAAGAACCTGGCCTGAATATAATGTAACGTTGTCACATACCCTACCCCGAGAAAAATATTCCTTCACCCATGCACTTTTTATAGTTTAATTAAGATTAAAAATACATTAATCATTAGATAACAACAATAATATTTTTAGTTAACTATTCATTGATTTAAAGAAAGCATTTGACACCACAAACCATTATGTTTTATATAAGTTGTCAAAAGTAGGAAAACTCTGAGTTGTGTTTAAATTATTTTAAAGCTACTATTTAAAATATAAGAAAGGTATAGCATAGATAAATATTTGGTGAGGGGATGGAATAAGTTTTGTTTTATACTGTCGTAATGTTTTATAAATTCACAGATAACATAATTTTTTTCTAAACGTATGACATATTTGACCGTGAGAGATGCAGTATCGCCATGTATGTAGATTATTAGCCGCTCTGTGCAAACAGAACTTTACTCACGGCATACCTGGGAGATTGTCTACACGTCATACCATCAATGAAATGATGTGATGATAGTGATTATGAAGATGTTGTGTCGGTGGAAATCTTAAACTTAACTTAAACCTAATTAACAAGACCGTAGTGACAATAGGAACAAGTCCCATTTCGTGAAAAATACCTATGGTAACACGGGAATCGAACTCGGGACTTACAGATCTGTTGCCAGCAGCCTCTGATCACTATACCAAGAGTATAATTAAAATTTCCTTAAAATATGAGTTGAAATAAAATGGGAATATTCTATATGCAAAACCGAGTTAGAACATTTAAGTATTACTAGTGGATCGATGCAGCGATTTCTGCAGATTATTGAACTAAAATTAAAATGTATTCTAAACTTTTTATTGAGAAAATTTCTATATAATTTTTACTCCCTCGACTTTCTAGTCAAAAGTTTACTCATCAAAGACTATCAATTTTACGTAAATATTTAGCTTTCGGTGAATAATTCGAGTCAAAACGTATATTTTGATTATTTTCTCCATTCACGCCAAGATGAGAACTTTAAAGCAACCCCTCTCCCAGCTCTTTATCTATTTGTTGCACCAAAACACTCAATCAAAAATATAGGTATTATTTTTAGCCGAAGAGAAATATTTTATTAATGAAATACAACCATACAAATCATGGTTTCCATGGTGATGTAAACAAAGAAAGGCTGTACAGATGAGCCACAGCCCACACAGAAGGAAAAGATGGAAAAATCGCTAGGAAATTTGGGTTGTTGTTTTGATCTACAATTTTTGCTGACGTCCCAGACTCCTAAACTTTAAAATGAAAGGTCGTTTGTCAAAATCTGTTCAGTCATTTTTTCGTAATTTCTATTATCGGAAACAAGCTTATCAAATTATATATAAGATAGAATATGATAGAGAGAGTAAAAAAATTAAAATGAGAGTGTAAGTTTTTAGTGTGTTATTGTGTAAGTGTGTGGGTGACTGTGAAAATGAGAGTTTGAATGTGAGAAAGTGAGTGTAAAAGAGACTGAGAATGAGCAAATTGAGAGAGATCGGATGAGTGTGAACGAGTGATAGTGAAAGTATGTGTATGTGTTAGAGAGAGAAATACTGGGAGAAGAGGGAAAGAATGTGGTTTTGTGTGTGTGTGTGAGGCGAGAGAATGTGTGTGAGAGAAAGATTGTGTGGAAGAAAAAGTGAGAGATTGGGAGAGAGAGTGTGTGTGAGAGAGAAAGAATGTGTGGGAGAGAAAAAGAGAGTGTAAAATTTTGGGAGGTATATTGGGTGAAAGAGAGAGAGAAAATGTGATGCCGTGTGAGAGGGAGTTTGATAGAGAATGTTAGAGAGAGAAATTTAGAGTGAGAGAGTTAAAGAAAGAATTTAAGAGAGAGATTGTTTGAGAGAGTGCTAGAGAAGGAGTTTAAGAAAGAGTGAGTTTGAGAGAAAGAGAATTTGAGAGAGAGAGAAAGAGTGAGTTTGACCTAGAGAGAGTGAGAGTGAGATAGTGGGTTTGAGCTAGAGAAAGTGAGATTGAGATAGAGAGCATGAGAGTGAGATAGAGAGAGTGAAAGTGATTTAGAGAGTTTGAGAGAGAAATTTTTAGATAGAGGGAGTATGAGGGAGAGGGAGATTGAGGGAGAGGAAGCGTTTGTGAGGGAGCGTTCAAGAGATAGAACGTTCGAGAGAGAGAGTTTGTGAGACCATGAGAGAGGTGTCAGATAGAGAGTGTCGAATAGAGAGAATGTGAAAATATGGATGTGGTACACAAAACAGTACGGTACTTTGAAATATAATTCCCTCAAAATTAAGTATATTACGAAGAAGAAAACTTAAATGATTTACTAAATAATGTTAGAGCTGACATCCCTCCTTTGCTAGACTGAATGTATACAAACTCTCGATTAACATTTTTTTGAAATCTTATTTTCCCAATCAAATTGCCATCCTCTTGAAAGTAATAAAATATTTATGGGAAACGAAATGCTTGAGTTTGTTGATTCCATCACATATATGGGTTTAAATATCGACAAGCATCTGCCATGGAAAACACACATTAGCAATATTATGTTTAAAAAAACTAATCCCACTCACTGAAGCTATAAGTAGGTGTGCATATCTATTAACAAATTCCGTTAAACTTTCCCTATGCTAATCAATGGTTCATACACATTTAATTTATATGAGCAATATCTGGGGTCATGCAACAAATTCAAGACTAAAGAAATTGCCAGCTCTCCAAACTAGAATAATTAGAGACCGTTATCTCTTGCCATTTAATATGTATAATAATTCTCGGGAGATTATGTGGGAATCTTGGGATTATCTTAGAAAAATGGCACCCAAATAGGTTTTTTCAAACTATCTCGCTTCGGATGCCTCACATGGCAAAAATAGCTATTATATAATTAAAAAGGCAATAAATGTTCTACAAAATATGTCCTATAGCTATATTTTTTCCTAAATGAATAGTTTCGGCGCAGCAGTCAAGTGAATTCAAGCATTTTTTTTAATTCTAATTTTTCACAATTACTCATTTCATTTAAAGCTTTATGGACGAGTATTTTTGTGTTTGGAGACAGCATTTATTTTTTTATTTAAAAATCCTCCAATTAGTAGAATTTAACTGGATAACTGTATGTATAATACTCTTTTCCACACCACCATGAGGTAGAGTATACGGCACGTTCGTTTTTTTTTTACGTGGTATGCCCTACAGGCCTAATCCACCATTACGATGTTTAATGCGTCATTTTAATTTGTCTTTGTTGAAGGTCCAGATTCTCTGTAGTCTTCAGCAATGCTTTCTTCTGAAATTTCTTCCATTTCGTTAACCAGTGATTGTTGAGTTTGATCGTTCTCCATGCTTGTGATAAATGTTTCGACTGGTGAGTCAACTTCCTCGTCGTCATCAAGCTTGTCGACTGTTTTCGGTGCATTTTCTCAGGTTTGTTCGTTACAGGAAATGGAATCCACAGAACATTTCAAATCTGATTTTCTACAACTACACGCTGACGTGCATCCTTTCTTGAACTTGCAGGAGATACATTTAGGCAACTTTTGGGGAGCAGGGTCTTTAAGCGTTGTCACTGGTATCAGGTCAGAATTTCTCCTTTTACAGCCCCATTCTTCTACATTTTTTGAACGCCCTGCCACCATAGAACTTGATAATAAGCTCCTGAATGAATGCTGTCGTGCTGCTGCAATTGTAGGTGGTAGAGATGCGATGTTGAATTTGCTTTTAATCAGAGATCTTACAAAACATTTGTAACAATAATCATCAAGAGAGATATTGTCTTCATATTTTGCTCCGTACAGTGACAGAAGAAAATGTTCTCCGGCATCAGCGATAGTATCCAGTTCAGCAATACTATCTTTAAAAATCTGAATCCTCGCCTGCAAATCCTGGTGCTTTTGTAGTATAGTCATGAACTTAAGCCTTGATTGAAAAGAGCAGAGGTTGTGTTTCAACCACTAAAAGAATGAAGAAATAGTATATTATCCTAGATGATTTCCCCGCTCGACAAACTATGGGAAGACTACAGTGGCTGCAATGTTTTACCTTTTCCCGGCTTCAAAAAATAAAGGTTTTGACAAGCAGCACCCAAACGTGTAAGGGGAATTAAAAGGTCTATATCTTCTCCAACAATTATTATAGAATCAAACTCTGAGGAGGTTTCGATTTCTGTATTCACAATAAGCGTGTCAGAATCTTACGCTGCTTGCTTAGCAGATAAATTGGCATCTTCGAAAGCATTTTTTAACAGCGAGATAAGCCAACTTTTATTCGTCTCATTCGATAAGAGTTTAGTTTGAGAAACAGTAGGGATCATGGACTCAACAATTAGCACATTCTCTGTAAAATCTTTTCTTGATCTTCGAAGACACTCTGAATTTTTTGCGCTTCATTTCGTTGCATCTACTGAGTATCCATCAAAAACAATGACAGCAGTCAATTTGTAGTGCCTCCGAAAAAGCTCAACATACTTCGTGCAAATAGCAAGAAATGTATTGTTGCGATTCCACACCACTCTATGCCGTAAATATCCACCATCTATGGTATAGATGGAGTTCCAGAAATCGATATTTTCCGTGATTTGCAGAAATTCTCTATACAGTGCTGACTTTGTAGTTTTTTCTCATTCCTTCATCACAGAACAACGAGAGGGTGTATGGAGAAAGTGCTTATTGCAGATCATCCTTAAGATCTTCCTCCGATTGTTTGGTGACACAAAGCCCCTGAAAATGAGCAGTGGATTAATGGACACCACGGAATTCTGTATTTTCACGCTGGTATCGATGACTCCAAGAGGAAGAACTCTTTCCCCGAGTTTGGTCGTCACGTCGTTAAAATTGTTGCCAATAATTTTTATTATTCCAATTGCTCCAATTTCCCGAGACATGTGGCAGTTGATGGTTTCATCTCCAACAATTGCACTGCCAATAGATATGATGTCAGTGAGCTGTGGAAACGGAGGGTGTTGTGAAAGCCAACTAAGTAATTTCTTTACATCAGTAGATTTCCCACAAATGCATGAAGTTCTCGCGTCTACATGCTGCTCCGAAGCTATGTAAAAGACGTTGCAGAAATCTCCAATCTGACTGCGAACATTGTAGAGAAATACCATTCCCAACGTCCACATTGGTGAAACACTGTCGGTGATTCATCGTCCGTGTGTGAGGCCACCAATGCTTTTCATCGACCTCATGATCGTTTGTTCAGCTGTCATGTAACTCCTTATGCCGGACCAAAACTTATCAGAGCGTCTGACTGTGAAAAATCCTTGAGTTGTAAATTGGTGATATTCACAAGGAGACATTTTTCTTTCAAATCAAGCATATCCTGCAGATAGAGGTGGCAAGATTTTGCGTAGTGAACGTGACCACTGGTATGAAAAAAAGGGCAGCATTTTTTTAAACAATTTCAAGATGTAGTTTCCAATTACTCATTATTTCGGCTTCAATGAATTGCTTTATCAAAGCAACCATGCGAAAGTATTGTATCCAAAGTTTCGCGGTTTGGCCATTACTTTCCAATATAGTAAGCCTGTTTTCGAAGTTTTCACTATCTTTTTAAAGATGGCTTCCTTCTCTAGGTTGAGGATAGCAGATCTATCCGTGCTAGAGAATATGTTTTCCATAAAGGAGGGATCCTCTTTCATAAATTCCACAGTCTGCAGAATAATGTGGCCTAAGGCTTGATACGTAAGAATATGAGCTCGAAGCGCCCGATCATATTCATGCCCTGTCATCATTTTCTCAACTGAATTTGGAGCATAGATGACACTTAGGAGCTCTTGCAATCCGCTTCCTGCCATTATATATCCAATGGATCCCATGATGGACATCAACAAATAAACTCCTCCTAGTCTTGCTACAACGTTGCTCAAATTGAGTCCCTCACTATGCATAGAAACTAAATATCTAGCCTTCATGTACAAAGGTTGATCAAAAGTAACTAAACAAGTCTGTGGTTTCAAAAAATTACTTTTTTCAACATCAAGAATCAAAGCTGAATGAACGGTGTCGTAGTCGCTTGGTGGAGCAGTGATAAAAGGAAAGCATATTATCTGAGATCTCGAAGAATACCTTTACTCTGTTATTTGTTCCATGAAACCATTCCATCCCGGAATATTAGGAAAGTTTGTCGAATTTCCAAAGAGCCATAGCAAATCAGAACCGGAGGTGATATGACGTTGAATATCCTATGGATGTTTTGCACATTTTTAACGGTTAAGGATTTCATTTCTTATTCTTGGAGTGTTTCAAAGGATTGAAGCGGTACTGATCCAAACTGCCCTATTACCTTCGCTGATGGCATTTTCTAAAGGCGTTGAATACGTGTATCTGGAACAATTAAAGTGCTAGGTGTTACACAATGAAAGTAATGAAAAGTACGCAGACCATCAAGGCTGTTGGCATTAAAGTCGGCGTTGTCAAAAACGTACTGGGAGAGTGAGGATTTTTCTATTATCACCTCAGGATACACGATGGTCGAGATTTCGAAAGGTAATGCCTTATCGTATGATGCACAAAATCCCAGTGCTGAAAGAACGTCCAGAAGCTGTTTGGAGCCGTATTTTTTAATGTATAATGTAGCAAAGCTGACTTGTAAGGGTGGGAGAAATGATCGAGGTCTAGCCGCGGTGATTAGACAATGTGCAAAAGTGGCGCATTTATTTGTCCATTTTCCAGTGGTCCACGATTGTAGCTCAAAACTATGGTACGTAAAAATACAGCCAAAGTTTCCGGTACAGCTCTGTCAACATCTTTAAAAAAATTATCTGTTGGTGGATAATGCATCATGTCGTAGACCTGACTTTGAATATCTTCCAATACTATCATCGTGGCTGCTTTAATAACTCGGGATTTTTCTTCCTTTGGTTCAGATTTCTTTTTTTCATATTAAGTATCCGAGAGAATCTTGATTCCAGTGTTACGAAAGTAAATAATCGGAGATCTCTTTCTGACTTGAGCGATCACAATGTCATCGCCGTACTTCTAGAGCAATCTTGATTTTACTGTATCAACTTTCGGGCGAAAATCTCCCTTCATTTTATCCATTAATTATATTTGACTAAATTGGAACTCCTAGATATTTTCTTATAGGAAAGAATATATTTCTTCCAACGCTTGGTTGACATTCGTGGCTTGTGGAAAATGACTTTCGCGGCTAGTTTCTGGACGACTAGAAAGTTTTTCATGCATGACATATAATACCCGGCTTCAGCTGCGACTAAATCTGCTGTCAATTCCACGCATTTGATTATTTCGCGACTCCTTTCATCATTCCGAGCTCGAGATGATTTTAAAACTGTGTCTTTCACAGTCAAGCTGCGGCTAATTCTAAGAAATTTGCAGCCATGTGAGGGAGGGAAGTAACCATTTAGCGGAAACAACTAACAAGTTGTGTTTTATGTTATACCAGCAAATAATAGATGTTATACAGTGGCGTTTATGCGTTCCATCTAATATATTTCAACAATGCTCGACTTTGCTCGGCTGCTGCGCCAAAACTATAAATTTTAGGGAAAATGTATCCAACATAATTTGTAGAAAATTTAATGCTTTTTAATATGATAAGAAGCTTTTTTGCCGTATAACGTACCCAAAGTGTGATATTTTGAAAAACCTATTTTGGACGCTATTTTTCCAACATGGTGGCACCAGTGGCTGCGATCGGATTTTGCATTATTTCGAATTTCATTCAGGGCATTAAAATCCAGAAATTCTCAAAGTTTCAAAACTTCCGCACTTAATGGCATCAAACCCCCTTTTTCCCACCCTGTCCGCTGTACTATACACCCTATCTCTAACTTGAGCTAGTTCTATCCAGTCCACCTCATTACACCCTATCCCTATCTTGAGCTAGTTCTATCCAGTCCACTACATTACACCCTATCCCTATCTTGAGCTAGTTCTATCCAGTCCACCTCATTACATCCTATCTCCTTCAAGTCCATTCTAATAGCATCCTTCCATCTGTGTTTAGTTCTTCCTAATGTTCTCTTTCCACGGAGTTTGCCACTCAATGCCCTGAACAAGGTTCTAGACTCTATATCAGCATTTTTCAACCGGTGTGCTGCGAAGTATCAGCAGGTGTGCCACGAGATTTTTAGGAAAGGTAGAAAAAAGTGAGGAAAAAATTAAGACATAAAATGAAGTTATTGCTGTAAATTTTAGAACTACTGTATAGTTTTCTTAGAAGGCAGGTAAGGAAAAAAAAAGTAGGACTATAGTGGTAAAATTCCAAGAACTTCTTTCCCTACTGTTCCCAAAATATATCTGTAATGTAATTTTACCACCCCACCTTTAATCCTTGTAAAACCAACTTTGTCAGTTTTCAGTCAGCTGCTGTTCGGATCGTGTGTTATTCCTTGTGAATTTGTATTAATGCATTTTTGTTTGTAATTTCTATTTTGATTTAGTTATTTTAATATTTATATGTTTGTTTTATTTTTAGAGCCTACTAGACATGGATAAATTTCTAATTAAAAACTTAAGTTGGACGAAGATGATAATTCAAGTATGGCTGGCACTAGTTCTAATAGTATCACACATATTAGTCCAGTTAGTGTAAGTTCTAAAAATATCGTGTGCCAATATAATAAAGACTATTTATCCTTCGGATTTATTTCATACGAAGAAGATCACCTACGTCCTGAATATGTTGCTTGTAGTGAGAAACTGGCAAACCAAGCCATGGTTCCAAGTAAGCTGAAAAAAACACCTTTACACAAAGCACTCACATTTATGCGAAACAGTAATCGGATATTTTAAAAGGCTTAAAGCTGATAAATCATGCCATACTGAACAATGGACTAAAATCGCCAGTATTTCTGACAAAGCTCAAGAATCAAGCTATGCCGTTGTTGAAATCATAGTCAAAAAAAAAAAAAAGAAATTTCATACAATTGCTGAGTCAGTAATTTTACCTGCATGCTGTAAAATTGTTAATATTTTATTTGGCGAGGAATATGAAAAATAAATTTTTTAAATCCCAATGTCAGATAACACTATTAGTCGGCATATACAATACATGTCTGAAGACATTGAGTCACAAGTGATATCTACTATTAAAGATGCCGATGTTTTTGCCATTCAGTGTGATGAGTCAACTGACATCACTGGAAAAGCTCAACTCCCAGCGTTCAGCAGCATTGTGTGTAACAGAGATATAATTGAACCATTTTTATTTTACAAACCCCTTCCAGAAACCACAAAAGGCCAAAACATTTTTGATGTTGTTACCAATTATTTTAGTTTTCATGATTTGTCATGGAAATCATGCATTAGTATTTGCACGGACCACCTGAAAGTATTCGTTGCACTGACCAAGCAAAAGAATCCTGGGATTATTTTTACACATTGTTTCTTGCATAGAGAGGCCCTAATTTCCAAATCATTAGTACCTGAGCTCCAAAAAGTGCTCAATGAGATGATTAAAATGGTGAACTACACCAAGAGTAGGCCATTAAAATCGAGGTTGTTTTCGGCACTGTGTTCTGCCATGGAAGCTGTTCACACACAACTACTATTGCACACGTAGGTGTGGTGGCTATTTCAAGGGTGGGTGCTTTTAAGGGTTTATGAATTGAGGGAGGAGCTTCTAGTTTTTTTCAAGTCTGAAGCGTCTGCTTAATGATGAGACCTGATACAATAAAGTTGCTTTCCTTGCTGACATCTCCCAAGCCTTAAACATTCATAACTAGAGTATGCAGGGAAAGAATGAAAATATTCTTACTTGTATGGACAAAATTAACTCTTTTAAGGAAAATCTAAAATTGTGGGGAGCCAGAATCAAAAAAGAGAACAAAGTTGAAATGTTTGAGCTGACAAAATGTTGCATACTAAACAAAAAAATTATTTATTTAATTTTACAAAGTTTGTCACTTCTGGGTAAAAACGTTGAAAAGTATTTTTCATCACTTGATGTTTCTTCCTTGGATTCGTTTGTGTGAAGTTCTTTAGAGTCAACAGAATTAACTGTTTCAGAAGAAGATGAGCTGACAGAAATAAGAAACGACAAAGGACTGAAACTTACAAGAATAGTATATTAGCAACAACATTATTACAATTATTAAACTTATTAAAATTAATTACAGAAGTATTACTTACATGTTATATTAGAGCAGTTCACAACAGCTGTGATAACTTTTTCAAATGTGGCTATGCGGGGTGCAGCACTTGCTGAGAACTAAAAATATTTTATATATGTTCAATGTTGTAACAAATTGTATTGCACTTCCGATGTGAGAAAATATGCATCATTCTTGAGGGAAAAAAATCCGAGGGGTCAAAAATGATCCCTTGGGCAAATATGGATTAATAAATATATGATAGATCTTAGACACATTGCTTCCCGTCGAACAGACGAATCTGAATGAATCTGGCCAAAAGTTTCATATTACAAAGACATTTATAGGAAAAATAAATGTTAAAGTTAATAAAATGTTGGAAGCTATCTTAATGTTGAGACAATCTTAAATTAGTAAATTCAACGTTTGAAATAATTGGGTTTTGTAAAGTCTAGTTGTCACTGTTGGTGATGTCAAATGATGGGGGGGAAGGGGGGGGAAGTAGAATCATCACCTAATGATGTCCTTGTAGAGTGTCCACGTAGCGTTGAAGATGTGTAGTTTTCCCAAACTTACAAAAAGTCAATAGTCGGCGTTGTAAGGTAATACATTTAAATAAGCGTTTAATAAGCATAATCTCTTGTTAAAGAATTCATGTGAATAATACCCAGTACTAACCTTTTGAAAACCACATTTGATTATTATTTTGTCCATTACTGTTGCGATACAGTATGTTTATTATACCTGTATCATCTAAGTGTTTCGAAATATTGCCATTGGTACTTCGTGCGTTTTCATAGCGTCATCAACGTCTAAATATGGTGCCTAGAGCCTATATCCGTTATCAAGAACAGGAGTTAACAATTACAATTTGAAGTAAGAGTGTTTATTTACAAACAGGAATTGCAATAGATGGTTTATATTATTTTCTATAAACTATCTATTACAATGTTTGTTTGTTACTACAAATTCCTTCTTCAAACTGTAATTATTAACTCCTGTTCTTGATAATGTTTATAGGCGCACCGTGTTTAAACTTTGATGGCGCTAGTTATTTTAACTAACAAGTAACAGGAATTACTTATTTTCATTTTTAATTTAAAAAAATCTTAACTGACTAAACAAATCTCGTCAAAGACTACTCTGTCATAATCTAGTTTGACTGAGTAACCGGTAGAGCTCAGGTAATCTGACAAAGAGCACAATTAAATTTGGTGTTATGTAGTGATCTTTAAGCTATACTGGATTGACATAAACACACCACTTGCAAAGGACCTAAGCGTGACACTGAAGTTTGTCGTCTGATTGATTCTAAGGAGACAGATCTAATGGTTTCTTCCAATGTTCTTTTGCGAAAACATGTCTCTGGTGCATAAATTTCTTATTGTTTTGAAATAGTTAAGTATTATCACAGTTTGATAAATATACACTTACATTAAAGGAGATATCATTTATTTTCACAGGTAGTAGTGGACAGATAGAAGTAAAATATTTTATTTATTAAAACATGTAGCTATCACTCATATTGTGTTAAAGTTGGCTATTAGCTTGTATATTGGTTATGGAGTAGGATAAATAAACCATATTATGATTAAAGTTAGATAATTATAGTGAAATAAGGTAACTAGCAACTTGGTTACATTTGTTTGAATTACAAACTTGGTGTAGTAAGCTTACGTTCAAACGATCATTTAAGCTATAGGTTTGTAGGAAGTATTACTAAACTCTAATTTTGGTAAGAATCCCGTTTTGTAAGACCTTATTTCGTTCCATAAAGCTACTATCTCACACGACACTTGCTTGTACTAGAAATCGGGTATGCTAGCTAGCGCCTAGATATCTTTATACTAGCTAGTACAATAGAAACATGACTAGAGTATTCACACGCTGCTAGTTTGGTACTAGATTCTAGTGCAAATATATATGGAACGTCAGAGATTAATTTTGGGTGCAGCAGCTGCATTAATTATTAATAATAATATTGAAATTATGAGAGGGAGCGTAAGAAAATAATATGGACATGGGACTGGCTGGAAAGACGAAATAATGGTCGCGAGATGCTAAAAATGATACATTCGGAGGTTAGTTAAGATACATTTGGGGTGACACTAACGTTTAGTATCTCCCTAAGATTGTATTCATTTAGTTACGATGTTGTCAGAGACCCTTAAGCCCATGGGTGTCTAAGTACAATATCCTTGATACACAAATGTTCTTTTTTAGGCCTACGCACACTTTATATTCTAAAAAACAACCACCCAAGGTTGGAATGCTATCAAGTTTATTTAGATTAAAATTAGGTCTGGAACACAGTTTGTCGTTTCTAGATTATATATTTTTAATTAAATATATATTAAATATATTGTCATATTGTGGCAATTTGTTATTATATAAACAAGGATATTTAGAATAGTTTTCTGCCAACAACAAAATCACATCCGATGACCATGTTGGCGGCATTTCTACCATTTCTCTACACACAGTCTCAGCGCGTATTTATTGGTCGAATTACACAGACTAGTGTCGGAACTAGTACGAAAATAGCGCCTGTTCTATCCTCACAACTAGTATGGTTGCCAGTACCAAGAGGCACAACAGTATACTTTTTTTTTTATTCACACGACGCTAGATGATGACGTGCTAGCTAGCACACTGAATTTCAAGTACGAGCTAGTGTCGTGTGATACGGGTATAATCCTAGTGTATAGTAGTATTTTAGTAGGATAAACGACCTTCTAAAACAGTAACAGGAAGTCCCTTATTTAAGGTATATAATACTACCAAAATAGTACTGTGGTAATTTGGTCGGATAAACGGCCTTCTAGAACCGTAACAGAAAGTCCCTTCTCTAAGATCTTTAATACTACCAAAATGCTACTAAACAGCAGGAGTTTGGTAGGAAATAAGGCCTTTCAAAACAGCCTTCTTTCCAAAATCGTGGTATATATTAGACATCAACTCGTTAAAAAATAAGTTACGCGCTTTGAACTAAGTTATGCTGTTTAAACCTTCTATTACACGTTTATTTCATTTAATTACTATCATACATTGATGTATATCATATATTTATACAAATTAGCGAACGATGTCAAAATGCCACACTGCCTTGAATGTGTGTAAGAGAGAAAAAAATACCCTATATCTTTGTTTCTCTCTTATACAATGGTGTGCAGACGACAGCTTAAAAATTTCTTTCTCAAATGTCCATCGTTATTTTTATAGAGATCAATGCTGTTATGTGACCATTGAAATATCTAAATAACTCGCTACTCGATGAGATCATCTGTGAGCTCAGGTAAACAAACTGATGGGGATTATTTATTTTATTGACATAATTTGACCGTAAAATCTAAATAAAAGTAGTGCAAAATTTGCTAATTAATCCCTAACTTTGAAATTGTAATTGGTGATATTTGAAATTTCAAATTATTAGATCACCTAACTTATCAATCTAAATCGATGTAAGGCTAGGACTAATTTTACAATATATAGTTTGAATTAATTATAACTGTGTTGTCAACATTGTGAATACTCCTTTATAAAAGTATTAATTAAATGCGTTTTTAATTCTGTTATCTCTTTGACCAAATATTGAGGTACCGGTAGTGGAAAAGTTTGTTAATATTTTTCATAAATGATAAACTATAGCTTCAGTAACTTAGACCTATATGAAAATATAAATTTGTACCTTGGAGACAATAAGACATTCCCTAATCCTTTAAAAGAATGTGTATGCTCATACAATACTCACAATCTTTGACAATTTTTATTTGGGACAGATTAAATTGATAATGACTTCGAGAAGCAAGTTTTCTCATGATGATTAGAAACAGTCATGAGATGCGGTCGCCAGCATGCAGCACTTGCTATGGGGAAAGGTGGTGTTAGTTCTGGTGGCCGTGGTGGCAGTATTACAAGTGGTACATCTGATTCTGCTCAGCCGTCTGGAGGCCAGGCACCACCATCACCTGGATGATACAAAGGATCACCTCGCTCTACTCAATTCTGAGGTTATTCAAAGAGTGTTATTATTTTTATAAGAATGTAGAACAGTCAGGATTAGTTGTATGAAACTTGGGCCTGGCTGACCAGAGAGACTACTTTTCAGTCCTACTCAGCAGCGCTGAGACATATGTGTGCACAGCGTGAGTGCAATAGTACCCCCCCTCCCCCCAAAAAAAGAGGAAACGTTCTAGTAACAAAAGAGCAAGGTAACTTACCTAATTTTTTTTAGAANACAAAAGAGCAAGGTAACTTACCTAATTTTTTTTAGAAACCGCGGCGTTGTATATCCCAAGTGTAGTGGTTAATGTAGGCTTGAGATCCTGCTACAACACCTCATGGTCCCGTTCATCGAACAAAGGGTGACGTTGATCCTGCGCCCTTCATCTTTCATAGTGACGCTCCAATCAGCCACACTCTGCGCACTTAGGCCCTGAGGAGTGGGTTTTTGTGCACTATTGTTTTCCATCTTCTCTCAAGGCAATGCCATTGACTTTCCTCAGTATTTATGATAAGACTTTTAAATATAGTTAGAACTTAACACACCTTTTGGTAATATTCATTATAATTGTAGTAAGGAAAATTATGTGAAATTAATAATATAAGGAACGCACTTGGATGTTACATTTACTTAAATTGATATGTACAACTTCTTTTAGTCAATTAAATTAAGACAGAAATCAAGAATAAATAACATGCAATATTATTTATTTAGAGAAAGAACTCATTCTATCATGAATTATGAAGTCAATTAAAACAATTGGTGACCTGGTGTTCTAGGGGTAAGGTGTCTGACTTCCGTGCTGGTGGATCCGGGGCTCAATCCTCGGTCCTGGCACAGACTTATCTGATTGCCTAACCCTTCCCTCACCTCTGACAAGACGTGTATTAATCACAACTTGTGAATGTGAGGAATGCCAGGCCTCCACCGTGGTTC
>CABFWB010004987.1:0-51152 GCA_902151455.1 Timema bartmani
ACAGCCCCCTAATTTGTACTTATATCTTAATTTTGATATTGTTTGAACCATAAATAAAGCCATATATATTTTGTTCATAGGATTTCGGAGGGGGTTTGAACCCCCAAAACCCTCCCCTGGCTACGGCCTTGATCGTAAGGTTGTTAAGAAAGGAAAAAGGTCCTATTTGACAAATATAGTAGAAAGTGTTGAAGAGGAGAAACATCAGAAAGGCAATAGTAGGAACATGTTTTGAACATCAGGGAATTTAAGGGTGGGACGACGGGAACAACAATCGAAGTTTATTAATAACAAGAACCTGTTAACAGACTGAGAGAGAATATTAGAGCACTGGAAATATATTTCAGAGAGATTCTGAATTGTGATGTCCCAAAGGAAAAATTGTAGTATAGTGATGAGAATATAGAAGAAGGAAAATTAAAGGAGGTGGAAGTAAGAAAGGATGAAAATCAGTGCTGAGAAAGGAAATAATATGGCTGAAAAAAAGTGGAAAACTCCTAGGTGAAAAAGGTTAATGGCGGAGATAACCAAGGAAGGGGAAGACAGGCTGCACAGAGAGATATTTAGGCTATCCAAAACTATCTGGAGAAATCAGAAGATGCCTGAAGAATGGAAGACAACAATAATAATCCAAATTCACAAAAAGAACAAGATGGAATACAATAACTATCGAGGGATTTCACTGCTGAATGTGAAGTACAAAATACTCTCGCTAGTCATCCCGCGCAAGCTGAAGTCACTTGTCGAAGGAGATGTCTCTGAGATTATCAAATTGATTTTAGGGAGAGCAGAAGTACATTAGATAATGTCTTTATGATTAGACAACTATGGTAAGTGTTGGAAGTACGACAAGGACATTGAGATGACTATAGTGGACTTCTCCAAAACATGTTAGCACCCATTGAGAAACATGTGAAAGGTGATTCAAGAGATGTCAAACCATTTATTGCTTTCTTATTTATTATGCGTATATTCGTGTCCATTTGATCTACATTCAAACTTCCTCAGGAAAATAAGGCCTAAAACAACAACCAAACTAAAGTTTAGAAAAACGTAGTCAACTTTGAACAATTAGAGCTATAATTATTATAATGATGATGATAATTTTGTTTTGTTATACTGAAAATAGCCACTACACATCCTGTGGTATTGTTTATTGTATAGGTGCTAAGCTTAACAACAGGAAACGCTCAATGAGGAAAAAATATGACTAAAACGCATTGTGTTATTATAGAAACAAATATAACATAAAATATCGCATTGTGGCATTAAAAAAATGCTATATACCTAGAGTGAAATTTGTGTCATGGCTGTTAAAGAAAAGAACCACAACCCGTTTTGGCATTGTGAAAATAACAACGCTATCAACCAATGATAGCAAGTATAAAAATATTTTAATATTGTAAATTCAAATATTAAGAAAAGTATGATTTATTCAGCTAATAAACTGAATTATTATAGTAAAACTCTATTAGTATCAGTGTTTTAATATGTAAATTATGTGACAGAACTTGGATTTTAGGTCGTTTTTCTTCAAAACAAAGACTTGTGCTAGGGGAAAGTTGCTGTCTATCATGAATAAATTTGAATTGTGTTTAAGAAACTAATATTAAAGAATAATTTTCAATATCCATATATAGCTTTTTGAAAAACTGACAAATTTTACTAAATTTAAAAAAATACACATAATCAAGGGTTTACTCACCCACAAAACACCAACTAACATTACATTTAATTAAAATTAAAATTAAAATGCAACTTTAAAGGCAGTTATTAAAAAATCAAGGTTATAAATACATTTATAAAGGAAGATTAAGTTATAAACTACTATCAGCTTCATGGGCTATTGCAATCTATAGTAAGTATTGATCTGAGTAGTATTATGTTAGAGAAAGATCGCCGTGGGTCAAGTGAACCGAACAAACAAGGTAACAACACCGTTCACGAACTCCCATAAATCGGCTTTAATTAACACGGCCTGAATTTGCAGTTTCCAAGTGTCATAATTGTCTTTGACTAGAAGTTCAATCCTAGATACATTTGCGGTGTTCATGGCGTCAATCTCAGAACACTCGCGCGCCCGTTTATCTTTTATGTTAAACTTGTTCTTTTACGCGACACTCACTTCTGAACCTGGGCCCATAACCTGTTAGAGAAAGATCGTCGTGGGTCAAGTGAACCGAACAAACAAGGTAACACAATAAAGAAAACACTAGTCAGCACAATAAAACTACAAGTGACTAAGTCACGAATGTGCGTCCGTAAACCATAACGGGCCTGACTCGACTGTCTATTGTCTGTTAAAAAAATACACGCTGCGCATGCGCTACCTTAAATGTGGCTACACCAAACAACTGCAATTTGTCATAAAAGAACACCAACGTTCCAACATATTAGTCGTTTGAGGTACTGTGTGTCAGCTGAAGCTGGCTATTTTCTTGTCTTGTGACAGAGAGAAAGAAATATTGAACGGACATTTAAATTTAATAAATGAAGGCCAATGATTTCACTCTACAAAATTACTAAAAGGCTTTAGTGAGTTCTCTAGATCCTCATCATACTACTTATTCCATATTTACTTATAACCCAATTAAAAAACAAAAACTTTTATTTTGTAGTATCATATATGACTCTACTATTCAAACTCGATTATTTATAAGCGCACAACCTTACAAATGAAATAAAGAGTCAGAGGGAGATAAATTGTTTGTATTGAAAATACAGGTTACCTAATCTTTAATCCTTTAATAAATTTAAATTTTAAAAATATTCTGTAGACAGTCTTGAGAACTAAGAATAAGTGTTATGGTCAGGCTCGGTGGTCTTGGGGTAAAGTGTTCGCCTCAGGATCCGATGTGTGTGGGTTCAAAACCAGCTGAGGTCGACGGATTTTTATTAAGAGACAAAAATCCGTATCATATCTTCCTTCGGAGAGGAGTAAAGCTCTTGGTCCCATATCGATTGTGGCATGTAAAAGAACCCTGGAAGGTATGTGAAAATACCTCTCCTGGAAAAATAATCTTTTTCGCTCGCTCGTAGAAATTCATTGGCGTATAACCTATGCAGGTAGTAAGACATGGTGCTAATTAATATTAATAAGTGTTATGTCTATTAATGTTAAATTATTTTATAATTGATTTGTAATTTTGTAAATTATATATCCTTTCTTTATAATTTGGTTGCGTCTCTAAATGCAAAAAGGTTAAGAATGACAGCTATCTAAATAACTAGTTTATTGTCATACAAGAACAATTTTTGTACCTTGTTTCTAATTATTTTAATACTTTTTTTTGTACCTTACTATCTGATTTAAATTTTCTATCACATCAAAAACATTTTTTTAAAAGCCTCCTACGTGTCTCCTAATGCTATTTCTTGAGCTCCCATTAAAAAAACATATGTTTAAGCTTTTAAGGTTATTTGAAACAGTCCCTACTTGTTAATTTCAGTTTTTTATATTAATCTTGAAAATGTTGAGCCCCGCCATCAACTGTGCCCACACCTCGGTACACATTGTGTGTGTGCTGTACACAAATAAATAATGTCATATATATTATTCAAGCAAAAAATAAATAAATCAAGATACCAAATTTTATCAAGATTGAAAGACATGACATTTTCCACCCTTTTATGTCCCTCTTATTGGATGAATTTTGAAAAACCCTCAAAAACGTTTCACACAATTCTAGAAAGAAAACTTCATTTAAAATGAGATACATTCACCCAAGATATCAATATTGTATTTGAGATTGAAGGAATTGAGCTTTCATACCCCTTTCTACCTCTCTCCACCCTATTAGGGAACAAAATTTGAAAAACCCTCAAAATTATTTTACCCAATTCTAGAAAGGAGCCTTCATTTAAAATGTATTGGATCACTGTCTGCTGGTTCAAAAGATACATCTGTGAATTTTGAACATTTAAAAACCCCTTTTCCACCTCTAAGGCGGGATGCACCCCAGGATGATACGATACATATTGTAAGGTCATAAGCGACATGCGATAATTTTCTTAAAAGATAGGTATCTTGTGTGCGTTCAAACTATAAGGAAATGGAAAATCAGGTACACATCAGTACGATGGTGACATCCATTGTAAGATATGTGTATTAAAACGACACACTTTGCTAGTCTCTTCGCTCAGTATCATATGATATTTCTAGGTGACGACATGTCTATGTCAAGCCAGGTTGTAGAAACATTATGAAACTATACACTTAAAGAATACAGTTAAACTGATTTGACAGGTTTGGCCTGGAAGACCTTCATGTTGAGATAGTTATCTTGAAACTATTGCGGAACTGTCTCGCACACTAATTAAACTATACAAGATGCCCCCAATACTTCCTTCTCTTCCTTTTCTTGTTCTTCAAATACCAATACAACATGGGAACATCATCTTCACTCGAAGAACTCATGATTACAACTGATAAACTGACTTTAAAATATGTCTTCTGCCTAAAAATCGTCTCGCTTTGGTGTGCAGCAAAATTATCTAAGGGTGGACATTCATGAGCGTTCCACTCCAGTCACTTCACACTAAATGGAACGTGTCACTCCAAAACCTGGCAGTGAGTGTAAAATCTCAAGTGGATTTTGCTGGAGCGGCGCGGCTTGACGGATTTCCGCCCTTCCTAAAATCCATCGCATTACGCCAACACTCGATCACTCCAACTAACCATGAATGTGAAACCCTGATATAGTGGAATGATGACGTGGCACGATGGAGCACTCGTGAATTCAGAAACCAATTTGACCTAGGACCAGTGTGTTCTGAACTTCGGCCGAGAGAGGAAGTGGACTTGTGTCGGGAATTATCACCACCAAACGTTGGGGAGATATTGCAGTGACATATTTAAGTTCTTCATAGCACATCCCTGACGCCAAGAATCGAAGGGTTGCAGCTAGCCTTTCATGGGCACTGGTGCTCTGCCGCATATTTGTGTTTTTCTTTTTTTCGAGTGGTGTTACCATTTGCAGAAGTTTGAAATAGGTTTCTTTATCCATCCTCATTTGGTTTCTCCAATTGGATGGTTTGAGGGTTAACTCATTCATCAACATAACGTGCAAGAGAATCACCTGTTTACGTAGCCATTTTTTTACCCATGGTTTTTTGGGCTTCTGGCTCTTCACATATAGGCAAACAACCACAGACATCACTAGGAATTCGTCGTCCATGTCTAAACTCGTGATGAATAAGCACTCAAAATAACAGACAAAGTGCAGGACACTTTCCACTGGCGTGAAGAACGTGGAGTGAAGTGATTGTGAATGACCCCCTTTACTTTTTCATCACTCCAATCGCTCGTGTCACACCACTCTCTCACCACTCCACTCCATTCGGAACGATCATGAATGTCCACCTTTAAGATAAAAGTTGTGCCTCACAATGATCACACGATATAAATCGTATCGTCTTAGTGTGCATCCTGCCTTATAGATTAAATTTCACAAAACTTCATCTTATCTTTTGCCTAAACCATAAAAAGAACCTTCAAGCACAATTATAAATTTCTAGGCCAGGTTGATAAAATACGGCAAATCAGTCAGTGAGTGGGTTTTGTCTTTTAAATACTGTACTATCGTTTTGTTTATATTATTTAGTATTTTATTGCAACTGTCTTTGTCAACTTGTCTTACAACCTGTTCGGTTACCATAAGTAAAAATGATGCTAATGTGTTAGTGAATAAGAAAGTAGACTTTTAGAGGAAACGTTTCCAAATTTTAAGGAGGGAGAGTTAAAAAGCATATATTAAAAATATTATTAATAAAGGTATTTGTCACATTGTATAGAGACTGCTATTAATCATTGAGGATGTTTGAAAATTATTTTATTCTGGCGTTGACACACAATTAAAGTCATTGCCAACTGTCGGGTGTTGCTGTATATTTGTTTTGTAATTCCATGGAATGATTGTTTGCCGGCGGCGTTGGTTGTTTCATTTCCTATGTTCCTCACCGGTTGCTTTGGTGTAAATATTTCCCCTGACTTACCCTCATCGAAAAGAAATCCAGAAAACTGCAACAACTATTAGTGCTTGAAAGTATTGTGGCAGACTTGCAAACTGCAATTTTGTTTAGAGATCAACTAACAAATATTTGAAGCGTTTTTGATTATTAGTTAGTAAATAAATAATTTTAAAAAAATTCCATTTGATGAACATTTTTTTTTTCTAAATATACACACTTTAATAACCAAAACAAACGGTACACAACTTGTTAATATTAACATTTTAGAGAACATAGAACAAAAATGTGCAGTACTAAAACTGTCTTTTATATGCCTGATATTTGGTTTCAACTCTGATATTATTGCCCTGTGACTCAGCACTACTTTAATAGCAGTAGTTAAACATCTTAAGTACAGTATTGAATAATTACCTACATCACGTTTGCCACGCATTTCAAAAACTTTAGAAACTTATTGGATTATTTGATGTTTTTTCATTAATATAAAATATGTGTAACAAAAAGTATGACCAAAATAGATAATATATGGTTCCAAAAATACTGGTAAAGAAAACAACATATTAAAATAGATTGTAAATAAACTAAAATGTATCCAATCTCTCTTATTATAAATTAGGTTAACATTGAATATAAGCATGGTAGCTTTCCAAACCTCAAATATTGTGTTTTTACAAATAAGGCTTCATTAATTCAATTTCAAAGCTTTAAAAGATCAGATTAGTATCCCAACATAAACACATTAATGTGATTTTTTTAAATCAATATAGATTGGTCAATTAGGTTATTTAGAATTTTAAAAGTCCTCAAATAAACTTAAAACAAATGGTTGTGGAAATGCGTTGCATGTAGTAGTCCAGATGCTAAAAGCACTAATAACATAGATATTTTATTATAAATTTAAAATTAACTTTAGATTTGCTTTTTGACATATAGTTGCTGTGTTAATATATTTATCTCATTAACAAATACAAGGAAAAGCATCAATAAAGTATTATTAAATACTTTTAATGTTAACATTGTCTAAAATAATTATGTACAAAGCTTCCCCATCCATCTCTCCTCCCAAAGATGTTGATTTTCAAAACAGAAAAGCCTATTTATTTTAATAATAACTATATAAAGATAAAGTTTTTTCTTTTTAGATCCTTTGTGAAGGTGTTTAAATTTTCTTTAGCAAACCATCAGTATCAAACATGTAGTTTCACTAAAATGGTATTTTCTACAAATGGTAAACATCAATAAAAAGTAAATACAAATAGGCTTTTTGGTTTTGACTCTATCAGTTCACTTCCATCCCCTTCCCTTTTCCATGGAATTATTAACCATTTAGATTTATTCTAGATATCCTAGCTCCTCTACCCTCCCTTTTAATCTGTCTTTTAACATATAAAAAACAATACTTTGTTAAAAGTAATACTACCACGTTTAGAAACACGTAGTTACTTTTTCTTTTATACAACAAGTTATCTTTTAAAGTTATTTATTTATTCATTTAAATATGTGTTGACCCTGTTGAATGAAGGCTAGTATTAAACCTGTGTCTCCTCTACCCACACATCTTAACAACGAGAATTACTTGCCAAACTAAACCTTTAGTTACAGTTGTACTCAGGAATAGTGTTTGCAAGATTCCCACCTAAACCAAATTCAAATATTTCTTCATTACAATATAAATAAGCATTTTGAAGTGCTTCTTTCAGATAAGTATTTTCTTACAAAGATGAAATTTGTGATAATATACCAAGAATAATACATGTCTTAATTGAGATGCAGGTATACCATGGTGATACTTCCACTTTTGGCAGAAAAATTAATAAACATGTATAACAAATGTTAGCAATAATTTAGATGTTATTTTACTGCACATTTTACAAAATAAAAAAATTCAAATAATGCAATAATATGCACATGAGCTTGCATATTTCATTTGAAATAAAAGTAGAAAAACCAAATTACTGTAGATCTCAACCGGTTACTAAACAGATTGAGTCAATAATTTTTTGAAATGTCAAATTAAATTTTGATATAATTGATATTTTCCATTTTTAGAAGAGGTTAATCACCACAAGTTACTTAAATATGCATCATCACAAGACATTAAAAATATATCTGAAATATCACATTTCACACCAAATGTAATAGGCATGAAGTAACAACCATTTCAAAAGCTAAATTAATTTACTTCATTGTTATGGTACAAAAATAAGTTTCAATCAAGGGCATAGAAAGCTAATTTTTCTATGGTGCAGAGGGGAAGAGGGGTGGCTAAGAAATTTTCCTTTCAGCTAATAAAAGTTTTTACATGTATCATCTAGGGTGATCCATCATATTCCCAGGAGTTTGGACACCTCCAGCCCCTCCCCCTCCTTTCTACACCCTTGGTTTCAATCCAAACATAAACTTTTTCAATACTGCGATGTAGTGTCAAACCAGCATCTTTTGCATCTTTAATACAGAGGAAATTAGAAACAGAGTAGTAAAATCATATATAAATAAGTTTCAAGTGATATTAACTTTATATTATTTTAGCCAAGAGTACACAAATAGATGTGTTTTTTGTTTTGTAATAAAATATATAAATTTTTATCAAGCACAAATCCTGTGATAGTGTAAACAATGAGTCCTAGTAGGACTAATATTATAAATAAAATAGAATTGATACAATCTGGTTTATGCCTATATTTTTTAAAATACAAGTCATTGAAAAATGACCACAATTTCGCACATTTAAAAAAAAGAAATAATTCATTTAATTTAATACTTTTTAACTAATTTGAATTTGAACTCATAAGACGCTAATACTTATACTTATCAATCCGTACATTAATGAAAAACATTGTAACCATTGTAATGTATACATGAAATAGTCATAAGAATAAAACTTCTAATCTTTCAAGAAAATATTCTATCTGACATCTTAGCTCAGTTGGTAGCGTGTCTGTCTACTGAGCTAAAGGTTCGATTCCCGGCATGGCCAAAAAATTTATCATTGGTGAAATGTGGATTTACCCTTTCACATTGATGAATTAATGGTCGGGAACTGGATAATGCACCTGTCCTAGTTTCAAGTTAAATTATATATAAGGCTTATGAAGCTACGACAGGCCTAGCCAGCTGGTAGTAGGAAATATATGGCTTGCATAAAAAACTGACCCGGGCTACAGGCTGGAAACGGTAATGGATGTAAAGTAAATATCCTGGAGTTTATTTTATCAGACAAGCTGCATCAAGTAGTAAATACATGTATATTTTCACAAAAATGTGTAAGGAGTTTGAATATATTTTATTTATCAAACTATGTAAACAAGACAAGATTATATGCATAAAATAAAATTATCACTAGATTAGTTCAATTTGTAAATTAATAAGTGAATTAAAATAATGAAGTTAATCTTTTGTAGGAAATATTTAAGTGTAGATAATATCAATACAATATATTAAAATGTTTTGGAGGCATAAATAAACCTTTAGGCTAAATATTACTGGTGTAATTATTAAATGTGTTGTGACTAGGGATCTTCGAGCCTAAGCTTTATTAATTTGAGTTGAGTAAAAGTCTAATAAATATATAATACTAAAGCTTAACTATACAAATAAAAGTTAATTATTTATTAGATACAAATTTTAAAATGGTAATAGTATATTAATCATTTTACAATAAATAGAACATGGTTTCAATGTTAAAAAATATTTATTTTTTTACTATAAAAATAATTTATTTCATAGTAAATAGTCAAATTAGTTTTTAATAAACTTGTGTCAATTGGTAAATTAAAAATGAATTATTCAATGATTGTGATATTATTTAAGTACTATGGTTTAGTTATCTTCCCATTTGAAGCGCAACTATTTACTTGGTGCTAAGCTTAATACTATCTGAGAGAAACAAACTTCTTCCTACTATCAGGAAAGAAGTTGAAGATTTTTTTAAACGTGCATACTACACTTTTGCATTAAAGTATACTTGATAAAGTTTAGCACTAATGTAATACCAGCTATTCAAGGAAATCCCTGTTTATATCTTCTTTATCACTGTCTCCTAGCCCCCTCTATTCAACAATCAATTTTCTTAGTTGTTAACCTTTCAACGACAAGATGTTTGATGACTACCCGCTTTGATGCATTTTCCTTCTCCCCTCTCTGCACACAAACCCCTTTACCACCCAACTGCATATTTTACACACACCAGACAAACAGAGAAAAATATAAACAATGAGCTTATCACCACCAGAAACTCAATAAAGAAAAAATAAAATGTCTAAAATATAAAACACATTAAACTGTTAATTTTAATGTGTCCAGCTGGGCAAGTATTCATTCAAAAATCTCACAGGGTCAATAAATTCAAGTTCTCGCGTATCTCTAGTTAGGAGACAGTTTTAGAAAATAAATATTGTAAGTAATTACTGTAGTGTGCACTAAGAAACAAGAAAAAAATTTCCTTTTTGCAATAGTATTTGTAAGTATTTCATATAATCACTTATCATTGAAATATATACTTCAAAAAGGCACGATGATATAGTACATAGTGGGTTTTAATAAATATCAAGTACCACTATAGATTTATGGATTTTAGCATTTTGGACCTTCTAGCTTGACAAATAACAAATAAAATTGTGCATGGCCTTGCTGATAATGCTCTACTAAATAGAAAGGATGTTTCCACTAATTCTAAGCTTTACAGCAGTGATCGTTTAGTGGTTTGTTGAGTCCAAGATAACGAGTGGTGCCTGTAGTCTATGTAATATTCTTTTCTGCTGAAGAAGGGGACTGATGCACCCCAAAAATGACATAATTATTTGTTTTGTTTTAAGCGTGAACGTTGAGGCCTACAGTTTCTGGCAAGTGTGTAAGCCTTGCTCTCCTATCCTCCTTTCAATGTTTATTTTAATACAGCTGTTTGGCACCATTTTTCCTTTATACAGGTATTTATTAGGTTTTACAAAATATGTTTATATATTGGTGCATGTAAATCAACGGGTGCACATTTAAATTTAAAATATACCCTTTTTACAACCAAAATCAATATTTGGCACATATTTGGCTTGTGTTTATCAGGAAGAAAAGTTGCCTGCAGTTTATTCCTTGAAAAAGAAAAAAAAAGGAATAATTTACAGTCAATTCTTCCTTCCCATATAATATATTTAACCAATGAACACAATAATTTGGCTATGCTCCATGGAATGTTTGTCATCTATGCTGTGAACCTCACTCAACACCAAATGATAAAAACAATAAACATACAAATGTTATGTATATGTATGTAAATATGGGGGATTTAATTTTGCTACCCATATTATCCCAAAATAAATAATATTTTTTAAATCAAAAATTATTTTTACCCTGAATAAACTCCAACTTAAGTGTATTTAATTGGTTTTATCTCTACCCGTCTGGATAGATAATTTTTTCATATGATTTTATATCTTCTCTCCAGGCAATTACTTGTGCAGTTACTTACTAGACTTTCTCGTTCAAGTCCTCTAATGTTAGATAATTTAGGTAACTTATCATCTATAAAAGAGTGAAAAATATAAAAGTTCTTGCTTTGAAAATGCTTGAAAGATTTAAGAAAATGTGTGTTTATTGAAAAATAAATTAATCTACATATAGTATAAAATTTGAATGGAAAGACCATCTTTTTAAAGTAGGGTAAGTGTTCATTTGTCATGAGTGAATGATGCCCATACTACTGAAATGTAATGTTAACTGTATTTAATAAACTTAAACAAGTTGTTTAATTAATTGAAATAACCATTAGCTTAAATTATAGTGTAGAAATTTGATTCAAGATTTTGAAAAGATGCTGGGAAGACAAAAAAGTAACACAATTAATGTTGAGCCCTATGAAACATTGATATAAACTTGCTACTAATTTGTTAAGTAACATAAATTTATGTATAAATATTTAAAGATCAACACAAAAATTAGTAGTGTAAGTATAAATATATTTAAATGCATTGCTAAGAGCCTTGAAATTAAATGTGAATTACTATTTGCAAATTATCGAGGCAAAATTTCAACAACTATCATGATTTTTTGGTTGATGTAATTAAAGGTTTGATTATTTTAAAAATACGTGTATACGATGTGTAAGGTTATGCTCAGATTGGTTAAAAACACAAAATATTTATTAATCTAAGGGAAAAAGAATTACCTTTTACTTTTGTTTACAAACATTTTATATTCTTAATAAAAGATTAACAAGATTAAATATTTATTTTTTTAAATATACATGTATATATTTTTATTTGGAAGAAATATCTATTAGTAATAAAACATTAATTACTTGATTGCCTTGCATATACAAATTCAACTTCAGTGGGCTTACATACAATGCAAAGTTAAATAAAAGATAAAATCTAATTAAAAAAGTTACCACTCAACATTAAGGCCCCTGTGCTCCATTAAAATCACATCACTCCATTGCATCAAACTTAAAAATGCAACAAAGAAGTCCAGATTTCTGATTATTGCTCTGAGTGCATAGTTTGTATTAATTTTAGTAGTTCTTTTGAAAACTTAAAGAAAAGGTTCTTATTAATGTGGCAAGGTTAAGGTGGAGAAAGGTCGCCACACAACAATGGGGCAGAATGGAATAGCCGGATAAAAAAGTCATCCAATTGCATCACCATTCTTATTTTCACAAATATTTGGTAGGTTATTATTTTATTATTACTTATACTATTACTTTTGATAAGGAGGCATAGACAGGGAGGTAAGAGGGATGGGCTACCTACGATACCAAGATTGCCAAATTTCACTCGTAACATTTAACTAATGTATTAATGGATACAGGAATTTAGGGGTCATATTAGGTTTGTTCTATCGTTTGTCAAAAAAGAAAACACTTTTGAAGTATTTGACATAATATGTAAAATGTATGTGTTTTCATTTTTAATTGATTTCACTTAATCAATGATTACATTTTTTGAGATGCATTTTCACATATAACAATATAATAATTATATTATGACCCACAGCCAACAGTTATTTGTTTATCTACTTGAGTATTACATATTAAAAGTTGAAGGATTCAACCTGATTTTTTTTATAATAGCCTTCGCAGAAAATTTTTACTATTTCTAGCCATGGCACACTAATTGTCAATAGCTAACAATGTCACTTTCAATACACATAAATTAGGTGAATAAGTCAATTGTATTATAAATAATTTGAGTCACACTAACACTACTAGAATTAAGATTATTATTTAGATACAATTTAGATGCCAATTATATTTATAATGACAACATATGCCGACACAAAAAGGTGATTCAAATGACTTTGTTTGGCAACGAGGAAAACGAAGCAATTTGTAAATGATGTATGATGATTCCTAATACTGTTCAAAAACATTTCTTGATCAAAGCCCCTCATTCAAATATACTGGTTATTTATTATTGCACACACCCTGGATATTACAACAATTTAGATTAAAAATACAACTTGGTACTATAACAGTGATGAACTAAATCTTCAATATTAATGGGGTACTCAATTATAACAACATTATATTTAATAATATTAAGCTACTAGTATTTAGGAACTTCTCGAACCAAGTAGAAGAAAACCAATAATCCAATGTCTGTCCTTATTTCAATTCCCAAGTTTGGATATTCGAGGTGGGAGAGCCACCATGCTTTAGTATTCTTGGCCTTTAAACAAGACTTTCTATAAGTAACTTTAATGTTATTAATCAATTCACAAATAATACTATAAATATAAATAATAAATATAAATAAAAATCTATTATGGGGCATCCAGAAATATCTCCCAGTCAAGAGCACGTACTATATTAATAACATTCCTATTTGCATATTACTGTACTACTTAATATACACTATGGTAGTTTAATAGTTATAAAATTGGAGGTTCTAAATATCTAAAAGAAATATTCTCACAATATAACTTTATAGTCAACCAACTGTCAAAAACTACAAAAATGTGAAATATTTGATTTGAAGTATAAAGATATGAAAAAAAGATTCAGTAACTTTTGTGAATGTCACACACATATGTCTGAGAGAAACATTGGGATTGATAATGAATGAATTATGTTATAATATATTGACCTATATACAATTAACTGAATTTAAATAAATATATATTTTTTGATGACAGCATGGTCATACACAGATTAACCCTTTTAGAGCCACGAGCCGATTTGATCGGCTCCTCCTACTACCGTTAAAAGTGCCAGAGCTGATGAGGTTGGCTCTCTATATTTGATCTAGTTTCTGCTTTATCTGATAGATAGTATAGTAGTGTCATATATCATTGGAAAGAGAACATTTTCCTCTATTATTTTATATAAGGTTGGCAACCAATATTAACCATAAATAGTTATTGGAACTGTAGTTAGTATATTAACAATGGGACAACCACGTACTAAATGTGCTAAGTGCAACGCCGGTTTACATACGAGCTGAATGGAAAAACATAAGAGTGGTTCATATTCATACTGATGTAAACCTTTGTAAACAGTTTTTAAATGTATGGGTTTGAAAAAAATATACTATTTAGATTTTCATGTTATGTCATGTGAATGAAAAGATTTCTTTACCAATGTAAGTAAATAGGCGTAATGACTTTATAAATTTAGATAATATTTTTAAAAAATATGAAATTATTATTATAAAAGGTTTTTTGAAAAACGTTATGTGTATTTATTCATGAGGCAAGCAATATAATAAATATTGCTGTAAGGTAAGCAATAACGGCCCAAAAATATCTAATGTAGGATATAAAATAAAAATTCTTGTAGTTCCTATTTATAGTCATATATATTCAAAACTTTATTTTATTGTATAAAACTAAATGCACTACAGAAAAATAACATTGAAATTAATTTATAATATTTTTTAAAATTTGTTAATTACCATTAGTTTTGAAAACAAATATAAAAAATTTAAAATTTATAAATTAAATAATTTTAATTAAATTGTATTGATTTATTATTATTAAAGAACAGAAATACAAAATACAAAATGGAAAAAAAAAAAAAAAAATCAAAATAATTGCTTCATAAATAAAGGTTTGGCAAAATTTCTTGGAAACCCTTATAAAAGAGGAAATAGCTGTGGCATCCTTCGTCGACAAAACCAACAGGCTTCTGGCACTCTTCGCGCGCAAATTATGGCATAGTCGTGACACTAAAAGAGTTAAACTAGCATTAATAAGACTTCCAAACATATCTAGTGTTTATAGTAAAATAATGAGCCTTATTTAAACAATTCAATACAAGTCGCCCTATAGATTAATAAACATTTTAAATGTATTTTTAGCAATTAAAAAAAAAAGTTGGTAATTAATGTACATTTTTAATTTTATAAGTTTTAAAGATGTTCATTTACATGCAAAATTAATCAATACAACAAACAAGAAGTATTACCATTTTAGTAATAATTGTTTATGGATCTGTTTATTAGGTCAAGTATCATTTTTTGTCTTTTAACATGCATAAGAATTAAAATCTACTACAAATATTCTCTCATTTTGATTCACTACCTACATATTTTTTTTATAAATGTAACATGATAGCATTCTTGACGAAAAATACTCTTGTAAAGTTTAATATTTTGGAGCAGGTATGCATAGGTACCCTTGAAATTTATAGGTATTGTAATTATTTTAAAGATGTTTATTGAAAGTGGATTTAAAAGCGACAAAGTGAATTTATAGTTAATAACAAATAAGTTGTGCATCTTGGCCACATATGAACCCCATACAGAATAAATCTGTCCATATACAGTTTTAAGATAGAACTATGATGTAATACCTTACCTCTTAATATTCCTGCTAAGGTATTATAAGAAACATATGAGTGATGTACAGTATATATTAAAACAGTTCTGGGATGTTATGTTTATGGTGTATTTTAACTGCGTTGAGATCCCCTCAAAGCACCAATTTGTTACTCTACTTGCAGATTCTTCTTTAAGATAATAGTCTAAGTAGCAATTTAATGACTAGGCACTGACTTGAAAATTTTTTTAAAATTGTGAGATTGGAGTTAAATAGAATTTTTGGTTTTCCATTAAAAATACTAACTTTTGAGAAACTTTTTATTTAAAAATATAGTAATATTGCGACAATTTACTAAAATCTTAATACGATATTATAAATGTAGAATGTTTCAGTTAATTATATGAGCCCTGATGTAATGGACTATGACCAAGAAATGAATTTGTTTACTGCTTTGCATAATTATTCAATCTTACGGATGATTTGAACTAAGTAGGATGAAACTTAACAAGTTTTACTATTTTAGAAGAAATACCTAAACTTTTTTTTCAGTAGGCTTAGCATGCACAAATCATTATTTTGGTAAAAAAAAAAATTTGTTACTCTTTCCTCAACAATAATTTAGATAAAAATAAACAAAAATCAGAACAGGGTCAGCCAAATTCTACATACAATCATCACATTAGCTATATTTGAATAATTTGAGACAAAATTCTGAATTAAATTTAATTTACTATTTTATTATTAATTTTATGAATACACAAATATGGTGGCCATAAAGAATGTAAGCAAAGGCACCAGACCATATCTAAAATAATAAGAATATAGAAAGAGAGAAAAAAATCAATTTAAAATTTGACAATGCGTGTTGGAACTGTCAACAAGGCTAAGTGTCTTTTTTTTTGTTGTTGCACATATTCATGTGATTCAGGAAAGTAATGAAGGGTAGTGAGCATTTTTTTATTTTTATGTACTTTAATGTAGCTTTCCATCTCTATTCTATAGTGATAATTATTTATTTTGTATGCTTCTTTAGTAATGAAACTGTCATAGTTTGGTCATTTTGTTTCACAACCTCGTTTTATTAACGGTGTTGAATATTTTGGTCAAGCTTTCAAATAGTCTCGAGAGCCGAACAGAATTTCCTCTGATGTGATCCATGAGCTGGCTATTCCTATGTCAGAGGAAACTCAAAGCTTTGCTATGGATGATTATTTATATGGTGTAAGTCGAGTGTAGCTTGGCAAAGAGTGAAACTAGGAAAATTTGAACAGATATGGGGTGCAACGAAGATAGTTTATTAGTTAAATTACTGATGTGTGAAAAAACTCTTGATACAATAGATTATGTGTATTTGAGTAAAAACTACTTAAAGTCTTTTCTACATTAGTTATTACACTTAATATATTAACATGTTGGATATAAATATCTTACATATAAGATATTTTAAATTTGTACAGTATCAAAACATGATTACATAAAACAGTTCTTACTAAAAAAATTTGCAGAACATTATGTTTACATTTATTACTCTAGAAATATAAATAATCTTGATAAAATAAATAGAAACACAAAAAAAAAACTATATATTATCTACAAATACATTCACAATGCATGAACACAACAGTTTAAAGATATTATGACTATGCATATAGTAGGTGCATTCACCTCATACAAATCTGCTTGCCAGCACATGGACTGTCCAACAGTTAAACTCATCTCAATATTTGCTAGACAATTGAGGAAATTGGTTTAATATAATTAAAAAATTATTTGCCTTGGGCACAACTAACATGTGATGTGACTTATAGTCATAATGTTATCAACACATTCTTGTAAACTAATAGAATCCCATCATGAGACCATCAATGATATTTGTATTGTACTATTGTAATTTTTGATATGAACATTTATCCAACTGATATTATATAATAAGAAAGATATGTTTATTTATTTTAGAAATGAGCATATTAATAAGACAATTCACACAAAGTTTTTATAAACACAAGAAAATTATATTTTATATAATTATACATTGTATACATTTGATAAAAATAATGGGCATTGACAATTTATCACCAAAGCTAAAACATATTTATCAGTAAGAAAATTTGTTTTAAATCTACAAACTTAATACTTTCAACATTTTGTGTTATGTAGTTGTTTGGTACCTAACTTAAGAATCGATGTTAGGTCCTTTTTAACAGCATAAAATATAAGATGGATTATTAATATTTTTATGAAACATATGTTAAAGAGAACCTTCAAAAGTTAAGTTGTGAAAATTCAAGTTTATAAAAATGAGTTAGTAAACCAAAACTGAGATCTTGAGAGTTTGTAATTCTATTGCTCTTTCTAGACTTAAAACACACCTCCTTAATACAAAACATCATGTTATAAAACCTCAGCTTGGACTCTAGCAAATGGATGATGGAAACGATTATGCATTGCCATGCACCACACCACACATGGATTCTTAGATGCCATATGCATTTGAATACACATATTATAGATGACATTGTATATTAAGAATAACATATTCTATTTTACAGGTAACTTGTTTAAGTACCACACAAAAAAGATGTAGCTATCGGACAAGTGAAATTGTGTATATTACAATCTTTATATATTCCAAATTATTGCATTACTTAAATATGTTATGAATGATTGGTTTGAATATGAGGACACAAGTGGAATTATTTCCATTAGAAATGTTAAATTGATAAAACAATCATCAGTGTTACTTAAAAGTCATTTAACACAGTTTTTTTTTACCAAAATCATGAATTCTAATCTCAACTTAACAAAATAGTTAGCGAAGTGAGTGTATCAGTAAGAGCCTAGTGTTCAAATGCACAACCATACATACCTTTAAAAAAATACACACGTTTATCTTCTCTGTTAAACCATTTTGGTGGATATAAGATTGCCATTTGTCAAAAGCTGAGGTTTCATTATTGTATTTACTCTTTAGTTTATAAACAATACAATCAAACTACAGGCTAATTCTAATCACAGCAACAATGATTTGCCAGTTTAAAAGTCAACTTGGCTTAATTTACAGTGCTGTTATTGATAAGTTACATATTATGTGATATTAAAGTATTTATCCTATCTAAAACAACAATAATACATTCTTAGACAAAGAATCTTCACACAAAATAAAGTTTTTATGTTATGTACTTTTATAATAGATATAGTTTGTGTACCCTATTTCAACTTTCATTAAAAGTTTATTGTAAAAATGGATTTGCTTTTAATGAGCATCAAGAGTGCTTGTTAATCAACCAACTTCAAAAACTGAAATGTTTAAGAAAGATTTGGCACATATTTGAATCAGTACTGAATTGTAGTGGAAGCAATATACTTTTTGAAAACTACAAAATATTGAAGATTTCAATTGCTTCATTCCTAAAAAAGTGAACCTAATGGGTCTTCAATCTGACAAAGGTTAGTTATCACAACCTACATGTTATTTACTACTAGCCATAACTAGGCCTACTAAGAAGTATTTGTGGGAACATTCTTCAACTAACCTTGCATTTAACAACAATAGTTCATTCAATACTATTATTACTGCTAAGCTAGTTAACTGTATTGTCCCAGATTGTGACCAGCCATTGGCCCATGATTCTCTTAGAATAATGTTACTAACATAGATATGTTTTACATAGAAATTATGCATATTACTAATTAAATAAATAGTCTTGACTAGTATTTTAAGTAGATCATTATTATCAAGTTGACTTTATTCAAACAAAAAATATAATATGTTCTATATTATTTTATTAATATAATATTATTTCTAACAATATTATGTAGGGAAATAATTTCACAAGTGAGCAAATTGAATCAGTGATATTTCTAAAGTGATATGGATTTTGTTTTGACTACATTGAATACTAAGTTAAATATAATGAAAACATAAAACATTTTTTATTAAGGTGATGACATTCTTGATTTGATCAAGTGATTAACTACGGAAGACACTAACAAGTGTATGCGGGTATTTATTACCTGCCATTTTTGAAGGAGATATTTAAAATATTAATATTTCATATATGGTGCAGGTAGTGGTGCAAATATATGAAAACGAGTTTAAAAATTAAGTACCTAACCAGTAAAAAATGATTATTAAGAAAATGACACATCAAGCTAACAACTATAATGTGAAAGATTCCACTTCTAAAATTACATTTTTCAACATCTTACATCTGCATATGGTTAAGACTAAAAACACACAATATAGTTAAAAATAAAAATCAGCAAGAGATTAAAAAAATCTTCACTGTCAAAATATTAACAATAACATAAATGAACACAATAATAACAATAAATAATGTATAACTTTTCTAAAACAACTAATATTGATAGTAAAAAAACAAACAAAAATCACAAATCTTTGGCTTGTTCCCTTTTACCACTCAAAGTTAGCTCCTCTGTATTTTGTTTTCTAATGTAAGAAGATAAAGTGATACAAACTTAGAAGGTAAATCACCTGCTAGATATGCTCCGGCCTACTCTTGCACCCTCTACTAACACTTGAAAACAAGAAGCAGTGAACCAACAGCATGGTTTATTTGAATATAATGTCTTATTATTTTATAACAAACCACATTTTCATGGTATTATTATATCACTTTCATCTCAGATGTTCACAATGTTGTCACACTTGGTTTGGAGTATTCTATTCTTATTTCATTTATTTTAATACAAAATTTTATTTAGAAAAAAAATCAACAGCCTGCTTAAGTGATAACCTAATATTCAGCATTTTTGTATTAATTAATGTATCGGAGCTTTTACAATGTGATTTGGTGCAATATAGTGATATCCTGGCATGGGCATTCCAGCAGTTTCCATCGATATCCTGGAACATACAAGATATAAATACACATAGAAGTAACTTCAAACCAGCAATTTCATCTACCAAATTATTATTATTGACACTATTTAAGAATTAGAAATATCTTGAAAACAGACAGTAAAATAACTATAGAAAATATTCCCCTCTGCAACAATGAACAATATTATGAGTAGAGTTTGTACCAAACAACAATCAACTGAAGCAGCTTGGGAAATGAAGTGTAAAGTAAGATGTATTTTTTTTAAAATTTTAATTGAATATGGTTATGCAATATTTAAAGTCAACATAAACTATTAATCTTGATCGGGTCTACTGGTTTGAACAATCTCACTTTTAACAGCAGTCATGAATACTTGAAAAACATGTTATTAAATAATGTGTTGACTATACACGCACGCATGCACACACGCACACACACACACACACACACATTGAGGGTAGACATTTATCTTTAATTAAAATGAAAATGGCACAGAGCTTAGAACTTCTAACCAAACAAACACTGAATAACATGAATATTGACCCAGTAGAGTAATTCTGAAGACAGAACTGAAGTAAAACATTATTTCATTGACTGAAATATTCTGTAGAAGTGAGGCTGTTTAAATAATGTTGAGTATTTTGCCTCGATAAACATGCACACACATTCCCCTCCTTTCTCCTCTTTCAGCATTTGAGTGTTTCAGAAGAGAGTCTTAGTCGACTTCCAGGCTCTCGCGCTCTGTACAGTAATGCTTGAATAATGTGAATCTCAAACAAAGTTGCTACCAAAATATTTGTAACCATAAAAACAAGTTTTATTTTGCTTCATATAGTGTTTTCAAGTACCAGCCATGTAATCAGTAGTATATAAAACCAAAAGTGTTTTCTTAGTTATTTATGTGAATGTATTGACAAATGAACAGTTCACAGGGCTTTATAAATATATATATATATATATTTTTATATATATCTGTTCTGTATTGACCTGTATTAATCAATGCTCCATGGCAGGGGTCGGCAAACATTTTTTGTAAAGGGCCAAATAATAGATATTTTAGGCTCCGCGGGCCAAGTGGTAAACTCGAGAATATTTATGTAGGTAGGACTGCCAGCATAAGTAACAAGGGAAAAAAAAAGTTTTTACAAATTTACTTAACAAAATTAAAAATAATAATAATAATAATAATAATAATAATAATAATAATAATAATAATAATAATAATAATAATGACTATAATTGTTTAAAATACAGCTCTACTAAAGAGAAGAATGGAATTGCGTTTTTTGAGAGAACTTTTCACCAAATTGGGGTTCAAAGTTAGCATTCCCTATCATGAAAATTGATTGCAAATGTTCATCTGTTATTGCTGACCTGTAATGAGATTTTATGTATTTCATCTTTGAAAATGTTTTTTCATATAGGTAGGTGCTGCCAAATACAGCTATAAAACCCCGAACATATTATCTTAATTGACTATATTCACCTCTTGGAAGACATTTATAGAACTCTGTTAGATTCTTCTCTGGAAATTAGCCTTTTACCATGTCATCACCCTGCAGATTAATTACTTACAATTGAAGGTTAGGTAGAAGCTCCTCAATTAAACAGTCAAATGGATTTTGAAATATGGAAATGACATCTGAACTTGCATCAAAATACAAAAAATGATGCTGGATTTAAATTTGAATTTGAAAATATTAAATCTATTCTTAGCTCACGAGCCGTACAAAAAGAGGTAGCAGGCCGTAGTTTGCCGACCCCTGGTCTATGATGAAGTAGATGTTGGATTTGTGTCACGTAGCAGCTTATATACCCTTTATTCTTTCTCACATGAGATTGTTTGGAACATAAGTGAGAATTCTCTGTGGAAATCTCTGTTCTTTCAATGTATAATTACTGAATAAAACCTCACATAAAACAAGAATGAAAAATGGCAAATAAATCTAATGAAAAAGGAAATATAGGGCATTTTAGACAATGACAGTAGTCAGTAATATATCAACATCAGTAGGTTTGGGCTAGCATAATTGGCCACATCAGTCATGTGGCTCGACTTCTATTTACCTCTATGCCGTGAAAACCTGTAATAAGATGGATGTGGCACAATTAGCCTAAAATACAATTTCTAAAATTCTAAGATAACTATTTTGGTCCTGTAAATGTCAACTTTCCATTTTCAATATGTATTGACGTTACTTTGCATGGTTGTTTGAATTAGTGCTACCCTGTAACTAAAATACTATAAAGAGCAAACACAACTGTTAAAGTTAAAGAGAGTACAAAGAATTATGTTTTAGAAAAAAAAAGAGTCTTCATAAATCTAGTATTATGACCACCTCTGTTGTTAGCGTTCCTGGCTACATATCCAAAAGTCCTGGGTTCAATCCCCGGAGTTTCCAGATTTAGTGTGAAGCACTGTGTCTGAAACAGGGTCAGACTCAGCCTCGTGAGGACAAATTAGGTGCTAATTGAATGAAAAATTAACAGCTCTGATCTAGAAAACTGAGATTAATGGCCATAGGGTTTGTTGTGTTGACCAAATGACACCCTCTATCTGCAAATGTTGGCACTTTTATTGCTAAGAGTGGGGATGCTCGGTTGGTATAGCTCGCTTGTGGGCTCACACCTTTGAGTTTAGTTTTAGTATTAGATATAGTATTATATTGAATATCGTGATGGTACATTTAAAATTAATCTTTAATTAAATTAAATATGTAATTATCTTATCATCACTCCTTACTACTCGTTTGGATAGTGTGTGTGGATGGATCTTACCTGTTGAAGTGCACTATAAAACTAAATACCAGCGTATGTGAATTCAAATATTCACAGAATAGCATGTTTCAGGTTTACCAAGGTACCTGCGATAGTTACCTAGGTCCCTTGGTTCTGATAGAGCAGCATTGCTCTTATCTGCCTGTTTCCATGTCTCCCTATCCTTGATTTGGATGTATTCAACCAGTTTATATTTTTAATTTTTTATTTAGAACCGCGTCTTACTATAAGCTTAACTACTAATTACGCTAATGGGCTAGGTATTGGGAAGGTTGAATTAAAGGACGTGAAGGGAGAGTGGAAAACCATTTAGGAAAAACCATCCCCAGTTCACCTGACCTAGATTTGAGCCTCAATCTCCTCATCCTCAGCAGTCTAGCTCAACACAAAACTAGTGCGTTAGCTAACTACGCCACCTAGGCGTGTTTCAACTAGTTAATTGATATGGAACATTTGTATTAAATTTAAACAACTAGGGTTAAGTGTTGTGGTTTGTGAAAAATATTTTTATTATGTGTGGAAATGGTCTGTCCTATGTGTATAAAATAACTCTACTCATTGAAAAATGTGTTGAATTTTTTTTAAAAACAATTGATGTATCTTAAGGTAATCTTCTACAGGAAGAAAGGATTTTTGATCAATTGCCACAGTGCGACATCCAAGGGAGGAGGGGGGATGGTAAAAAAAAAGGGGCAAGCAGGGCATGTGCTCTCCCTCCTTTTTCCAAGATCACCATTAATTACCCTAAACAGACCACAATATACTTCATTCAAGTTATGTCGAATATATAGGCTAAATATTCATACTAAGCCTACAAATTTAATCAAAAAAGTATACCACTTCACAGATTATAAGTGTCCCTAAAATTTACACCAGGGTGTATAAGAACAGAAATAATGGCTGCAATACCTTCCCAAATCCCAAAAGTAAATTTCTGGGTGTGCCACTTACTTGTGAATTCTTAATAAAGTGTAGAGTTTGAATTCCTAAAATCTCATAAATATTGTATTGATTCATTATGAGAAATGTCTAAAATTTGGTCTCATCCAAAGATAGTTTTTAAACAAAAATGTGAATTTGCCTTTTGTCTCTCATGAAACAAAAAGTAGACATATTGAGTTAATTTTTCAGCTTCTTCACAAAACATACACATATGTTCACCGACAATATTGTGATTATACACCACCCTATTTGAAACAGGGAACACGAAGACCAATGAAGGTTGCACACGCCCCTGCAGTGTGAGTGAAACACAGTGACATGACACGCAGAGACTTGGTGAGACATGGAGCTGGTATGTGTGGACCCTAAACCTCTTGTTCCCATGATCATAGCTTAGTGTGTTCACCCTCCTTAGTGAATGTTTGCACTGTATTCATTCAGGATGTGACTGAGTTTTATCTCCCCCATTGCATTAGTGTAATTGTATTGTGTAAGAAACATAAAAAAGGAAAATTGAATGAAAATGAGGAAATTGAGGAAAATCTTCAAGCCTTAAAAAGACTAGACAATGGTGGTAAGGCTATGCAAAAAATGCATCCGAATTAGGTGTGGGGCGAGCTACAGTTGGTAAATGGAAGAGGAAAAGAAGTGAGCTAGAAAAGTTGTGTTTTGATCAAGCATATAGTGAAGGACTGAAATACAGAAAAACAATTAATATAATTATGTGAATATGGAAAGGTGAGCTAAGATTTGTTCCTATGGTTCACACAGGGAAGGTATAAGGGCAAGAGAAAGCTCTAATTTAAAAAAAAATTTAATGAAGAGCATCCTGATTTCATGGCTATAAGAAACTAGCTTGATCGCTGGAAAATATAATATGGGATAAGGTAGCTCGACATCTGTGAAAGAAAATCATCAGAAAATTCAGAAGAATTTCTGAAATTTAAAGTGTATTTTCATTATATCATCAACAATGAGGTATTATCAGGTGAACAGATGCATAGTTATAGTGCGACAGGATTAAAATATATACAATGCTGCCTTCAAAAACTTTATAGTTTCCCAGGCTGAAGCATCAGCTGCTGGGTAGAAACAAAGTAAGGAAATAGCTACGATTCTAACCTGCAGTAGCGCTACTGGTAATCACAAACTAAGACTTGCATTTATAGGAAAGGACAAAAAACCACGGGCTTTCAAAAATCTAGCTCCTATTGCCTTATTAGTTTTGTACAACCAGCCAGAAGATAATCAACGATGAATTCATAAATTTTCCATGGCTGGTTTTTCAATGAATTTGTACTTTCAGTAGAACAATGTTTGAAATAGCTTATCCTTGTCCTTGATAATATGCCATTTCTCTCTAATGGGGATGAACTAAGCATTGGGGACATTATAACACTTTTCCTCCTCCTAATGTCATCTTCTTGTGGATAACTGTGTGCTTGAAGCGTTAAAAAAAATACATCGTTGTAAGCTTTTAACTTCACTTATTGAAGCAAGAGACAATGGAGATGGTATGCTGGATAAGCTAATGAAAGTGAACCTAAAAGTTGTTATTTATTCATTTGTACATTCATGGGGATAAATTGTACCACAAACTCTGGCAAAATCATCAAATTTAAGATGACAAAAATACATAATAAATGGTACAAGAAAATTGCACGATGATGATATACAGGAATGGATGGGAAAAGAAGAGCAGTAAGAACTGACTGACCATGGCATAATAACTCTGATGAATTGAGATGACAATGAACACGATGAAGATAATGATGCAGGGACTAGACTTGCTTCAATCACAATTAATGTTTTGAAACAGTGACTTTTGCATTTTACATCATATATGTTGCATCATCATGTTGCATTTAATTGGTTTAAAATTTTTTTTTTACATGATTAAAATAATAATTCTGAAATTTATTGTATGATAATTACTAATAAACCTTATTTCATACCTATTATGCACTTCCATTTAATTTGTATTTGTTTTGACCCCGCTCCCATCTCCATAGTCCCTCACTTTACATATTATCTGAAGTTTCAGTTATCCAACGATTCTGTCGGTCCTGTTTAAGTTTGATAGTTGGGACTATATTGTATTTATATAAGAGCAAACAAAAATACACATTGCAAAATTAAACTAAACTAAAGGGTTAAGTCACTTTACTTTGTTTGCTGATAATGCAATGACTGATTATTACTTAAAGCCAATTAAGTGATCTTGTATTATTTACAATTATTAAGACCCACAACAGCGATTAAAAAGTATAAGGTGTCCTTGATAACTACCAACCCTATTGTTTGAACCTTGTTGTTTAAAGTGAACCTAAGATATAATTCATTCATTTTCCCTTTTGGTTTGTGCGGATCGATTGAACAAGAACATTTAGAAATGCTCGATAGTTTTGATACCTGAGGGAGCAAGACTAAGTGAGTCTAATAATTTTTTAGATAACATCTTTAATCAATGCTTAGATCTATTCAATTTAATCTTTTAGCATATCTTACTGCTAAATTTATACTAGTGTTGTTCTAATATTTGTCCCTACTGACTTCAACCTTGATATGCCAATGTTGAACTCTTAACCGAGAATACAGGAGGTATTTTTATCCAAAATATGGTTTTTAATCCTCTCCCTCAACAATAAGATTCACAAACAAATTCTGCCTTGTCAGAAGAATAAAACATTAGCGTGCGTTTATTAAATTAACAAGTTATGCTCATACAGTGGGTATTAACTGGCTTCAGCCGAAACACAATACCTTAAATGATTGTATGACTTTGATAACCACATACATTGCATATAAATATTGATTCACAAATAACAATAATAATAATAATATTAAAAATCTTACATTTTTAGTTAATGTCTTTAAAAAAATGGATTTAATTTTGAATAGATATTAGTTTACATTATTGGGGGGAAGCGTGAAGTGGTGTTGAGGTACTTATATCCTCAGGTCAATCCCTTGGTTGCTTGCATTCTTGAGATCACTCTTGGGTTGTATTATAGTAAATGCTCAAGTTACCCTCTCTCCTTCAAACATAGCAACATCACATGAGATAAATGCTCAAGTTACCCCCTCTCCTTCAAACATAGCAACATCACACCAGATAAATGCTCAAGTTACCCTCTATCCTTCAAACATAGCAACATCACACCAGATAAATGCTCAAGTTACCCTCTCTCCTTCAAACATAGCAACATCACACCAGATAAATGCTCAAGTTACCCCCTCTCCTTCAAACATAGCAACATCACATGAGATAAATGCTCAAGTTACCCTCTCTCCTTCAAACATAGCAACATCACACCAGATAAATGCTCAAGTTACCCTCTCTCCTTCAAACATAGCAACATCACATGAGATAAATGCTCAAGTTACCCTCTCTCCTTCAAACATAGCAACATCACACCAGATAAATGCTCAAGTTACCCTCTCTCCTTCAAACATAGCAACATCACATGAGATAAATGCTCAAGTTACCCTCTCTCCTTCAAACATAGCAACATCACACCAGATAAATGCTCAAGTTACCCTCTCTCCTTCAAACATAGCAACATCACATGAGATAAATGCTCAAGTTACCCTCTCTCCTTCAAACATAGCAACATCACACCAGATAAATGCTCAAGTTACCCTCTCTCCTTCAAACATAGCAACATCACATGAGATAAATGCTCAAGTTACCCTCTCTCCTTCAAACATAGCAACATCACACCAGATAAATGCTCAAGTTACCCTCTCTCCTTCAAACATAGCAACATCACATGAGATAAATGCTCAAGTTACCCTCTCTCCTTCAAACATAGCAACATCACACCAGATAAATGCTCAAGTTACCCTCTCTCCTTCAAACATAGCAACATCACATGAGATAAATGCTCAAGTTACCCTCTCTCCTTCAAACATAGCAACATCACACCAGATAAATGCTCAAGTTACCCTCTCTCCTTCAAACATAGCAACATCACATGAGATAAATGCTCAAGTTACCCTCTCTCCTTCAAACATAGCAACATCACACCAGATAAATGCTCAAGTTACCCTCTCTCCTTCAAACATAGCAACATCACATGAGATAAATGCTCAAGTTACCCTCTCTCCTTCAAACATAGCAACATCACACCAGATAAATGCTCAAGTTACCCTCTCTCCTTCAAACATAGCAACATCACATGAGATAAATGCTCAAGTTACCCTCTCTCCTTCAAACATAGCAACATCACACCAGATAAATGCTCAAGTTACCCTCTCTCCTTCAAACATAGCAACATCACATGAGATAAATGCTCAAGTTACCCTCTCTCCTTCAAACATAGCAACATCACACCAGATAAATGCTCAAGTTACCCTCTCTCCTTCAAACATAGCAACATCACACCAGATAAATGCTCAAGTTACCCTCTCTCCTTCAAACATAGCAACATCACATGAGATAAATGCTCAAGTTACCCTCTCTCCTTCAAACATAGCAACATCACACCAGATAAATGCTCAAGTTACCCTCTCTCCTTCAAACATAGCAACATCACACCAGATAAATGCTCAAGTTACCCTCTCTCCTTCAAACATAGCAACATCACACCAGATAAATGCTCAAGTTACCCTCTCTCCTTCAAACATAGCAACATCACACCACATGATAGGTCCACATTTGTGTGTACACTATCCCCACTTTAATGCCTGTTAAAATGATTAATACGTTTGTTGGGTGTTGTTATAGGCAATGTCATGCAGCATGAAGTAAAACAAACAATAGTTTTTTTACAGGAAATTAAAATACTTATTTTCTGGTGATTTAATTGTTTAGGATATACTAACAATTCTGGAAAAACCTACATACAGAGGTATGTATGTAAAATATAAGCTTTTCTTTCATCTATTTGTATTTTATGATTATCAAAATGGTTGTTTTCATGTTTTTAATATAAATATTACTATTATAAATTAAATAATATTATAAATATAACTATTATTTAAACACTCATTTAATATACATTCCTTCTTTGTGTGGCTATTTATGTAGGGTGTGATGGCTTGCAAAATTACTACAAGCCATTATAGGAATGATACAAAAGTATGGAGAGTAAATAATCACTGTTTAAAATAAAAAATGAGCAGATGTTCATAAAATATTGTTTTTGTGGTCGACCTCAGGGGTCTTGGGGTTAAGTGCTCGCCTCAGGACCCAATATTTGTGGGTTCAAACCTAGCCGAGGTCAACAGATTTTTCATGAGTGACAAAAATCCATAGCACAATTTCTTTCGGAGAGGAAGTACAGTTGTCAGTCCCATGATCGTGTCATGTAAAAGAAAACTTGATAGCTATGTGAAAATACCTTTACCAGCAAAGTTGGTAGGTCTTTTGGTGCTCACTCATAGAACTTCAGTGTGGAGGGCGGTTGGGAACCACAAAACTTTCTTAACTCCCCTAGTACATGGTATTTCTACCAAATGGTGCATGCAGCACTAACCAGTGCCGGGTGTATAGAAATCACATCAAACCAACCTTCGGGTTGTTAACTTAAGAAGAATTGTTTCTGTTTGGTTCCTGAACAAATCATTTAAAGCCAAACGCTATAAAGAAGAATGAGAAACATATTTACTACTTGGATACAGTATTTATGTAATGTTGTTACTATGTTAACGAAGTATCAGATATACATACAGCCATTTACCCTGAAAGGTAGCAATCTTACCTTGATGCGCTACATTATGGATCTATCTTAAAAGTGGGACCATGCAAGGTAAACGTTTCTTTTAGGGTAAACGAAGAGAGCATACCTGTAGTTGCAAAATTGCATTTTCATTTATTTTTTTATGAAGGCGGGGTTAGGGGATTACTTTTATTTTAAATAAAATTTTAATTGAGTAGAGATAATGAGTCATTTAGTTGTCACTTTATCATGTGTTGTTTTATTTAGATTACCCTTCTTTTACTTGCTGATTCATATGGATGCTACACAGTGCGGATTATAGTTTAGTTATTTAATTTAAATTTCAATGGTTAAAACCTGTGATATATTCTAAAAAGTAAACTTAGAAAAAATGCTACTCATATGACCTTAAATACTTATGGGATGAATGCTTGCACATGGTGTCTATTCAACTTGACCAGTGAAATTCCTTTTCCCTGATAATTTTCTGAATTTACTGACTCAAAAGTATGTCACAACCTTTCCCCCTTCCTCTCACACACATTTACTTATGTATAATTATAACTTATATTACACAGCTACAAACGATTGATAACTGGCGGAGTATTTAAAATAAGTCAGCGATCAGCGACATTTTTATTCTGATGTGGATAAATTTCGTCCCGCTTAGATGGTTTTATGATTATTTTATTTCTTATTTGAGTACAACATTTTCCCAGATTTTATATTTATAATTTATGAAATTCACGACTTATTACCGTTTTCCCGTGACCACTTTAAATTCCAAGCTAATTGCAGTTTTTCCAGATAGTAGACACCCTGTTGCATTTTCATGCACATCTTCTACAAATAAAATAATTGACAGAACCTACGGGTGTGCAAGTGGTTGAAAGAGATCGACCTATATTTTGTATATTCTCATATAGACAACATGACTCACTGAACATCTACAATAAACTGTACAGATGAATTATTCTTTTAAAATCTAGAATGATTGTGGTCAAATAGGGACTGAGTAAAGGAGCACATTTCCCCCAAATAGTTTTAACAGGCTCTGCTTTCCCTGGCAACACTCAATGCCACACCATTGCTTAATGTTACATTCTTTGATCTGTGTTGTGTGTTGTAGGTGCACATTTTAAAGATTGATGATATCAAAGATATTTACAAATAAGTAGTAAAACAGTATATGTTTTAAGATATTTTGTAACGTGATATTAATGGTTTAATCTAAAAGGAATATTCCCTGGTAATTGGAGCTTTGCTGACATCAACCTGAAGGGTGGTATATTTAGCCGGCTTCGGTGGTAGCATGGTCTAAGGCGTCACACTCACAATAGACTAGACTGCTGATGACAAGGAGATCGAGGTTCTATCTCGGTCAGGTATACCGAGGGTAGTTTTCCATTCTCCCTACATGCAAGTGTGGGTTCACTTCCTCTAAAACCAGCCTTCCTAGTCCCTAGCACATTAGAGTATATAGCGCATAGCTCTAACGGGTAGTCAAACACTATAGTGAAAGAAACTGTATGTTTCAGTTGAGATTGTCAAGATTGTATCTAGCTGGCCTTCTGAATCAATCAAACATTCAACAAATAAAGTTTTATGGTTTAAAAATAATATCTTGTTTCGTAGGTGTTTATTAAACTGACATAATTCTTGAATTTTTCTGTTCATATACTAAGAGAATTTCATGTAGCAGCTTGTTTATTTCTCATCTATGTATGAAATAAAGTGCATTTAGGCAAAATTTATATTATGTAATTAAATAAATATGATGGGATTGTAGAAAAATGAAGCCCAAATAAAAGTAAAAGCACATACACATTTACACAAACTTCAATATTTCGATGATTCTATATCATCATTTAGATGATACATACTACTTGCTGAGGAAGATGCTATAAATGCCTTAAAATATTGAAGCGTTTACTTTTATTTATGCTTAATTTTTCTACAATTCTATCATATTTATTTAATTTACTATACTATAATTTTCCCACATTTACTGTAAATTCAATGCTGACCCTCAAAAGATTAAAACATTATAAGAATTATGTTTGGTTGACTAAAACATCCATAGCTAAGCTAGAATACAAGAAAAAAATTCATGCCCATGCGAATCTTTGAATCTAAATTTAATCTAGATTCGGATTTGATGTAGTTTAGCTCAAAATTTGAATCTATGATTCATAATTACTTAACAAATTTATATTATCAAACCAGAAATCAGTTGCAAGGTAGAGTGAATAGAGAAATTAGCTCAAGTTCCAGGTAGTAAAGAATGACAGGTTTAGTTGTTTGTGACAGTGAATATTACCTTTATGTAAATATTAATCAACCTTTACACTAACATTAAAATAAATGGTACGGAACTCCGCACAGACTTTCTCGCTCCATTGTTTAAAAATTGAGATATTTACTCAAAACTTTTGATATATGTGAAATAAAATAATATATACTAGCAAACCCGAGTAAAAATGGCGCTATGCCTATGTAAAACATTTTTTGACTCCCGATTTTAAATTTTATAATTTTATTCTTAAAGAATTAAAGTCCTCATTTGTATATTTGAACCAATAAAAAAGATCAATATTGGGTCCACAAGGGTCAAAACTTTGTATTAAAATTTCGACTTAAGGTTAAAATTTTTTGACATTTTATTAAGGATTGCACATCTTATGGTTATCGCATGACTATTAAATTCCTCATTTATAAATTTTGACCAATAAAATATGTAAATAAATTAACTATCGGTCTAAAATGATAGAGATAGAACATTTCTGTACAAACGTTTCCCTTAAGAGGTTAAAGGAAAAACAAAATAAATTTTTTCATAGACTTACCCTACTTATTTATCTACCCTATGGCATTAGAAAATTATTGCATTAAAACTTAAGTAGTATCTCTGTTCAACTAAGGCTCACAAAATTGTATAAATATATTTGCCAATACCTCAGAAACTATTGGTTTTATAAAGATATATTTCAAATAATTTATTTTTATTTTTAATAGTACAGTAGTCTTGGAAACTCGACACTTGATAACTCAACATTCCGTGTAACTCAACACACGTGCACACAGTTTATCGCGCCAGTCATCACAATCCAAGGTCATTCAACTGTATAATCTCTCAGTTTGTTTGTGTAACTCTAGTGGAACAGTCGCTGTGGTGTTTATACAAGTGCTGTGTTTGTTAGTTTACCAGTGTTATTCGAATAAATACAATATTATTTGTACAGTACTGTACAGCATTTCTGTATGTACACCATTATATTAACACACAATATAGAGTACTGTACATATATTACTGTTACTGTACCGTACAATACTACAGTACAGTACAACTGTACCTATAATATTAAATACTGTACTGTGATTCATCCTTGTTTAGTAAACATGCATCTTATGCAAGTTCATTCGAAAAACTTAGCACCATCTCAGTCCACATTAAGTCGAGTTTTCGAGACTCTACTGTACTACAATTTTGCAATGATAAGTTATTTATTTAGTATCTCAAATAGTTGCGGAGATATGGAAATTTCCGCTTCTGTAAAGTACCTACCTTAAAAGTTATTTTTAGGGAAAAATAAAAATAGTCGTTTTATTTATAATCTTAATCAACACCTAAATACGAGTTTTAATCAAAATTGTTGGAGCCAATTTTGATAAAATGGATTTTCTCTCTTTTCACCACTAAGGAAACTACAACCCTTAATTTTAGGGTTAGGTATTCAATTCCAAAAAACCCTCGAGGCAACCCTATGAAAACTCTAGATAACAAGTTTTAGCCCGATCAGTAAAATAGTTTAGGCTCTACTCCAAGGTACAGACAGACAAATGGCAATGCAAAAACAACTTTTTTGGATTCATGGGATCAAATTTTTTGTCGATCACAATACTGTACTATCAATATCTGTAAGGTAGCGAGAAAGTAGAAAGTAGTGAGATCTTTATTTGATTTTTAACCTCTTGAGACTATGGCTATTTTTTTTTCCTTTCCTAAACAAACCTAAAATGTGTCTAAAATGTTTATCAACATTTTGTGAAATATTTTATTATTGGATTGTATTTGTAAACTTAACATTGTAAAATAATATTCAGCACAGGTTTGTTTTGAAACATTTTCATAACAAGCCTAAAATAAATTATTTGATTCTGATCTGAAACCGATTTAAAAATGAAATATTTGATCCAATTTGTTTTAAGCATTGGGGTATGACAATGATTCGATTCAAAAAAATAAATTTATCATGAGATTCAATTTGAATTAGACTCAAATATATGTTTGGGCATGAGATTTGATTTGAGTCAATCAATACTCGAATTTGAAAATTATGGATTCGCACAGACTTAAAAAAATTATATTGTAGTAGAAACCATTAAATTATTTTAGCATAAAATACATAATTAGAACTTAACTTCAATCTGGACCAAAGTGAACTTGATAAGTAGTTTACACTTATTTTGTTTCAATGGTGGAAAGCAGGAAGGAGCACTATCATGTCATTCAATGGACAAACTTAACATTTCACGTGTACCAAATATTTGCTACCATACAGTAAACTATCCAGAATAACATTAATGATCTATGTTACCAACTAAGATAACCTTATGGTTTCATACCATTTAAATCGTAAATAAACAGACAACCCTATTAACTCATTGTTAATATTGTAGGCACACTCATTCACTGTTATGTGTTTTCCATCTTCCTTGTTTTATTGCTATGCATTTGGGCATTAAAAGCGAGAGTCAATTTAAATGGTGACTTGCTATACATTATTTTGAAATCTGATTTGTTATGACTGTGGATTATGACATCTGAGCCGCCAACAAATAGATCAATGTGACCACAGACAAAAATCTATTTAAATTCCCTGACATTTTCACATTTCCAGACAAATATTTCTCCCCTTGATCATTTGTATATTCATTATTTTATAATATCATACATGTTTTCACTGATATCAACATGCCAGTGACTTGCGCCAAACTCATCTTCTCAGGGTTGGGTTCAAATCTTGAGCAAGTGTACCGAGTCTAATGGTTGCCTCACAATTCTTCACACCCATTTGTTTGATTATTTTTTAAATTTCATCCTTCTCATCTTTACCCCATTAGTGTAAATATGCGGCTAGCCTATGGGTCATTCTTTCCATGTCAATTCATCCAATATTCAGAGAGAATGCAACCCACCATTTTAGATTTTGATAAAATATGGTGTACAATCTCTTTGAATGGTTTTGTGACAATATTTTAAATTTTAAGACAATTAATCTAACCAAACGTTTTCAAGTTCTGGAACCCATATATAACCGAAATCCATCTGAAAAGCTTCTGTGTTAATGGTGTGAGATACGGTGTTTTAAATAATATATTGTGTTGTGGATTTGTACAAAATATCATTTTAAAAATACATCTAAAATAAGAATTCACAGGAAATTTTCAATAAAAATATTAATATAAATTCCTTATATCAAAGAAAACTGAGGTGAAACCCCATCAATTCTTTTTTTCTCAACATTCTTAGATACTGATAACTTGATGGTCTGGAGGGAGAAGGGAGAGGAAGTACAGAAACAGTTACAAGAATGGAATGAGGCTGTGAAAGAGAGTGGAATGAAATTTAGCATGGTAACGTGTGAAGTGATGGTAATGACTAGAGGGTAAGGCCTAATAAAACTATAAGGTTGGATGGAATAGAGCTGAAAAAGGTACAGAACGTAAAATATCTTGGAAGTGTGATTGTGGAGAAAAGTGGAGGTAGAGAGGAGCCTTTAAGTGTAAGGAAGTGTTGTACAGAGCGTACTTTGTACCCATTGTCACATACGCAGCAGAAACATAGACAATGAATGTAAGAGAGACTAGGAAAGTGGAGGTCATGGGAATGAAGTCTGTGAGGAGCATGTTAACTGTCACAAGGAGAAACAGGATAAAGAAATGAGTTATTCAGGAAAGAGTGGGGGGTACATGGAGTACATCAGATAGAAGAGGAAGCAAGATTGAGATGGTATGGGCATTTAATGAGAATGGAAAAAGAGAGGATGTCGCCAAGAAAGATATGAAAGGAGCAGATAACAGATAGTGTTCAAGTGAGGGAAGAAGAATAGAATAAATTAAAGGAAGAAGAGTTGTGGAAGAATGGAGGAGGCTGGAGGCATTTTACTAAAATGAGCCAGCCACAAGCTGGAAACAGATGACACCCATCTTAGATACTCATCTTTAAGTACACAAAAAATCTTTTTGGCTTTCTGTACTAACAATAGATAAATCATTGGCATAATGAAAATTTAGCCCAATCATTAAAACCTCAGTAGGTTAAACTCTCTAGTACAATCAATATGTTTATCTTTCTTTTGCTTACTGAGGGAGGTTGAGTAAGCCAATAGGTAATGATTTCATTCCTGATTGCAGAACATGATTCATCACTAACACCACAAACCTTTCTGACTTCAGTCACTTCTCTGGTCTTCTAATGAACACATGCATCCTCTTAAGCTAAGATTATTGTGATACCAGTTCAGATTTGGTTTTTTAGAGTATTACCATGATGGAACAAGAATTTGAAAAGTGCAGTATTGGACTATTTGACAGGTGAATGTGTCATAAAACAAGCTAAAGACAAAGGGATTTGTGAATTTAGTGGAATTATCTAGCGTATACAAAGAATTAATATCTTTGCTAGCAAATATTTCGAAAGAAAGCTTAAATCACTTTGTTTTCTTGCTGCAACCCATTTAAGTATCGTGATGAAAAGCCAATAAAAAGATAATTATGCACTAAGTAAGGCTTGGGCTTACGAATCAATTACAACTAAAGCAAATTATTGTCTGTCCAGGTCAAAAAATATGTCCTTGGTGTAGAAAAAAGTCAAAGTGTTACAAGAGCATGAAAACCATAGTAAAGTATAATTTCAAATGATGAATTTGCAGATGTTGGGACATCTTTAGTGATCGAAGGAACTTCTCAAAAGGTGAACAGTAGTTTGATTGATTTAGGACTACCAACAATACAATTGCGTACCAACTTAGGCCAAAAGAAAAATTGTAGAAGCAAAATCAGCTATGAAAAGTAAATTATCTTGTGTTATGAAAATTGCATTGGAAGACTGTGAAATCAGTGATGATGAACAAGGTGTAATTGATTTAGAACAGAAATCAAAAGATTTGGACATAGTTGTAGAGCTCATTAAAAAAAAAAATATTGTAAGCCACCATAGAAAGATCTTAATGATAACCATGGCTCCACCATCATGGTTTTAAAAAAAGATGTTCACAAGAATTTTGAGTATCTAAGAAGCTGATAAACGAAAACAGTATTATATCCACAGCTGAACCACAGCAAAGAAAAGTACTTTCACCTGATAATGAAAATCTCATCAAAGAATTTTATCAAGATGATGAATAGCCTATTCCAGACAAATGCCAGGATTAAAAGAGAGTATCAGGAAAAATATTCATGTTTAGAAAAGTTTAATCTTGAGCAATTTGAAGGAATTGTATAGAGAATTTAAGTCAAAATATCCTATTATTTCTGAAGGTTTTTCAAAATGTTGTATATTGCATCCAAAATGGTGTGTTCTTGCAGGGTCTTCTGGAAGCCATTCTGTGTGTGTATATACTATTCATCAAAACCTTCAACTTCTACTTAATGCTGTACAGTTAAAAGAGTCCTATCATGACCTAATTAATGTGTTGGTGTGCAACAAATGAAACCTAAAATGTATGCTACGGCAATGTAAAATCTGTCCCCCAAAAATCATATTGTAGAATCAATTAAAGGGAAAGTTTTAAGAATATGACCTGGTTGAAGAAATTGATTACCATCGATGGCTAACAGTTGATAAAACAGAAATTCAAAAGATGACTTGTGTTTCAGAAGAATATGTTGTTTTAATAGTGAACCAAATTGAAAAGTTTATTCTCATTCTTATTTTAACAAAAGCACATTTCAATGTCATTGAGAGAACTTGAGAAATCAATAACTTCAGAAACTTCTACTATCCTGATGGACTTAAGTGAAAATTATTCCTTTTGAGATCAAAGAAGACTCACAAGGATATCATTAAACTCCGGTGCTTGCAGAGTTCAAACTGTAGTCATTTTTTATAAAACAGACACTAACTCCATCACAGCATCAAGTCATTGTTTCATTTCTGATGATCTCAATCAGGATGTTGCAATGATCTATAGAATTCAACAACAAACAATTATGTTAATAGAACCTAGTCTTTAAAGTGTAAAGGAAGTAAAGTACTGATGGTTGTGCTCGTCAGTACAAAAAATACAAAAACTTTATAAATCTGTGCCAACACAAAATTGATTTTTGCATTTCTGTTTCTTGGTATTTCTTTGCAACGAGCCATGTAAAGTCACAATGTGATGGTATCAGTGATATTGTCAAACGTATCACTGCTAGATCTAGTCTACAGCCACCTCTAAATGAGCAAATAATAAAACCATTAGATGTGTTTAGTTTTTATTACAATGAGATTAAAACTAATAAGCTTGATTTTATTTCCAAAACTACAATCCGGGTGATGTGCGAATTAAGAATGAAAAAATGTTATTACAAGGAAAAACCATTCCTGTTGTATGAAGTTTTCACAACTTCATTCTATTATCAACATTTAAAATTGGTGCGAAAATAACTATTCTCAATGAACATTTATCTTTAATTTTTTATTTTAGTGTGAAATGAGACATTCAGCAAAAATTGCATCCATTATGTCATGTCGCTTGTGTCTATGATTTAAATTGGTACATTGGAATGGTAGATAGGATTAACCATGGTGAAGGTGATGTGACAGTGTGACTTATGCACTCAAGTGGCCCAGCAAACTCATTTTACTAGCCATTGCCTGAAGATAAGTGCAATATTTCATTTGATTATATCTTGCATGTGCTAGAAGCTCCATCAACAAAAAGTTTAGAAAGAACTTGTAATTTTTTCAAAAAGACATTTATACCTGTGATGTCAAATAGTTCTTTCTGAAATTCTGTCAATGTACTTTAAAACAATGAGCGAGTTTTATTTTTAACAAATTGTTGTATAAGTATTATCTTATTAATATCAACTTATAAAGCATTTTAGAAAACCTTCTAAATAATAAATAAAGTATAGTGCATCAAATTAATAATGGACAAGACTTTGATATTGAGTGTTGAAATTTAATTCTATTAAGTTGATCAAAATTCAAAGTTGAAAAATATAGCATTGGGTAAATTAGACAATGAATATACCTGAAAATGAGTACAGTAAAATACATTAAACAAATTAAAATAAAGTCTGTTCATGATAGGTTTTTACCTAAATGACAGTTTTAAAATCATATGTTTAGGTTTTGGGTTGCCAACACTTGTAAAAGGTCACTGTTTTGTTATAAATGTTAAAGTTTTTTCATTACATGTTATATTTTACATTTAAAGTAATGTAAAATTAAGTTTTCTCATACTATTTTGTTACTTTTAATTATTTCTTTTTATCCAATCTGAAACAATATTTTAAACATAATTGAAAGTACTTATTCTTCATTTTGGAATGTTATCTATGATGTGTAATATAGTGCATACATTAATACATTTTAATACAGGTATCATATTTACATGGACAAGAGAAGATACTTGTCATTTTTTGTATAAATAATAAATTATTTTATGATTATTTTATTGTATTTTAAAATATTTAATTGAATAAAATATGTTTATCCACTGCGCGGGTGCATCATTGTAAAGAGCTTGTTTCCGTCACGTTCAACCACATGGTTTAAATTTGTCAGTCGCCCTTTCGAAGCTATATTTGTTAGATCTTTTATAAAAGTGCTGTGAATAATATTTTTTAAGTGGAATAAAACGATAATCAATAAGCTTTGTGCCTAACCTCAAATACATATAAATAATATTGGCCTGAAATACTGTTATTAACTATCATATTCATACATTACCCTATGTTTTTATTACAGCTATCCAAAGTGACAGATGTCAGCTGTTAGTTGTAGACCCTAAGGTTACATTAGGGACTATTTCTAGTAACCTTTTGAGCTGTCATCCAAGTAAACTAAGGTCATGAATGCATTATAGATTAGGTCTAATTAAACATATATAAAAATTGAATACTAACAATTTGACAGCAATTTGAGTAATTATCTAAAAAGATATGAACAATTAATATAATTTTATTGGCTCTTTTAGACTACTGTAAGAAACCTATAAAATATGTCAAATTTAACAATTAACTTAGTCAAAGATAATTACAATTGAAGGAATAACAACTAAAGATAATAAATATGCTAAACATGAGAGCACAAATTAAAATTTGAAATTAGAAAATTATTTAACACAGCAGTGATTATAGGTATATTTGATTGAAATATATTTAATCAATAGACTTTATTAATGACATTTGCTGTAAAATCAAAGTCTTGTCTTATTAGGAAATTGTTTCATACTCCTTTAATCTCTTATTAGGAAATTGTTTCATACTCCTTTAATCTCTAGTTGGAAAGAAAGTACTTCTAGGAGTTTAGTTTCTTGATATGTTTCAGCATTTAAAATGTTATCCTCAAGAATAACTATAAAAAATATCAAATAAATGCAAGGACATTCAAATATAATGATAGAAATATAAAGTGAAAATGGGATCAATGTAGATTTGAAGTGAATATATTAGTGAATTTAAGTGAAGTAAAAAAATTGAGTAATATATGCTGAGATATAAAAAAAATAAGGATTAAAGAATTTATAACTACTAAACAAACAAAAAATGTGTGATATTTGTTTCCTCTTTATGTATGTTTTTTGTTCAATAGTGAAGCAAGCATAAAATGGAATAAAATATGTATTCAATAAATATGTTTGATTTGAACCAAACTTGATATAAAATGGATTGACTAGAGCAGAGGTATCCAAACTTCTGGCCAAAGCTTGCAGTATTATTTTATCCATTCTGTGATGATTGCTTCAATTATTTAAACATGGTGACAAACTAAAAGATGAATAACAATTAGGTCGATTGTTGTGGTGTAGTTTGTGTACACCCCAGTTTTCCTATGCATGGACATATCTGGTAGCCAAGCCCGGATTAAATAGACCACAACAGTAGCTAATGCCCTAGGAGCTTAATAAATCAAACTGTTGGAATAAAAATGAAACATTCTTAGTTTTTTCTTTCAAGAGAAGTTTAGGTACTTTTTTAAGGAAAGGTATATTTAGCACCTCAAGTAGAATCATAAAAATTCAAGATATGTGAATTAATTACAAAGCTATTGGGTAGGCTAAGCAAACAAGAACAAAGGCAGACAGCACCCAAGCAAATTTAAAAAAATTCTATGGCATAATAAAATAGTTTTAAAATGGTATGAATAAATGTGCCCAGCAATCCTTAGTAAATAACATGCCACCATTTAGTGTATATAGCTACACACTAATGTTGGTACAAGAGTCACCCTGTACAACATGATCATACATCCTTGTTATTAGTGTGTTACAGGACACACACTAATGTTGGTACAAGAGTCCCTCTGTACAACATGACCATACATCCTTGTTATTAGTGTGCTACAGGACACACACTAATGTTGGTTCAAGAGTCCCTCTGTACAACATGATAATACATCCTTGTTATTAGTGTGTTACAGGACACACACTAATGTTGGTACAAGAGTCCCTCTGTACAACATGATCATACATCCTTGTTATTAGTGTGTTACAGGACACACACTAATGTTGGTACAAGAGCCATCCCTGTACTACATGATTATACATCCTTGTTATTAGTGTGCTGCAGGACACACACTAATGTTGGTGCAAGAGTACCTCTGTACAACATGATCATACATATTTTTTATTAGTGTGCTGCAGGACACACACTAATGTTTGTGCAAGAGTCCCTCTGTACAACATGACCATACATCCTTGTTATTAGTGTGTTACAGGACACACACTAATGTTGGTACAAGAGCCATCCCTGTACTACATGATCATACATCCTTGTTATTAGTGTGCTGCAGGACACACACTAATGTTGGTACAAGAGTCCCTCTGTACAACATGATCATACATCCTCGCAACTCCCAATAATATACCCTCCCATTATTGAGTCTAGGACAATGTGATGTGATTTATATCTTGATTAATTGCCTTATTATGTGGCTGTGAGCCTTGTACTGGGTGGGGGAGCCACATACACGTGTGTGAAAACATCGTGCTACATCACTTCTCCAACACATCAATACATGTGCCTCAGAAGACAACACAAAATAATACACCAATCAATGACTAATAGGAAAAAGAATGTTTCACACTAAAATTACATTTAAATATTGAGTAAACAAATGTATGTTAGTTACAAGTATCAAAATAAAACTATACAAATGAAAAACAAAAGATTTAGTATATATATATAAGTGGTTTTTTAAACTTATTAATAAAACAAATGAAGTAAAGTCACAAGAGATTGCAAAAATGGCAATTGGTTCATTCAATTAATTTGAGTGTTATTCAATGAACATAGCTCACAGTATGCTAATGGAATAAAGGTGTAAGTAGCATAGAGTGTGCTTGAAGAGAAAATATGTAAAAATAAATTAACATTGCATCCTACTACCCATTCAGGTTGTATATACCCTTACGTACTAAATATGTTAGTGGGTTCAATGAGGAAGGTTGGATTCTCTGTCATCATAAGTCTATTCTATTGCTAGCTTAGTGCCTTAGACTATGCAGCCACCAAAGCGGGTAATATGTAATTATCTATCCATCTATTTATCTATCTATATATCTATTAATAAAAAGGAGAGTTTGTTTGTCGTAAGTATTGGGTAATATCTACCGCAGAGGGCTGACATTTTAAGGTTAGTAGTCCTTGTGTACAAACATATGCACCTCAAAGTTGGAATTTTAAATATTTTTTAGATTGTTTTAGATTTATTAAAAACTGGATCAGAAGAAAAAAAATGAAGAGATTTTTTGTTTCTGTTTGAAGCAAAGAAAAGCATTGCCAGGGGTAACTACGCAATTCAATGCGCAGTTATCCCGGGCAACGCCGGGTTCTTCTGCTAGTCATGTTATAAGATACACTGGTCTAGAGTATTAAATATTTTTAAATGTTTGAGTGTCCTCAGCTGAGAAAAAAATATTGCTAAAAAAAACACCTTAGCGACAGGTTCATATCAATTTCCTCACACAGAAAAATCCATACAGATCATCAATAAATGAAAGTTTTTCCTTGCAGCATCTATTGAGTGACCCAGACAAGATGTTGAAATAACTTAAAACTTTTTGGATATTGATTATTATTGGTAAAATTAGTAAAATTAGTAAAATAAGACTCGTTTACAATACTCAGATAATCAAGTGTAAAACAAATTAGCAGTGTTACACTTTTAGGGGAAAAAAGCATCTTTTTCCCTGTTCCTTGTTCAGGCTATATACAAACATTAATTTTATTATAATGAATAGAGGTGCGAAAAGTAGGATTTCAAAATAAATGTACCCACATTTGTGCAGAGATAGAGTAGGAAACAATTTAGAAAAATTTTGCCTTAGCCAACCGGGATTTGAACCTTGATGCGATGCAATTTAAGTGAATAACATTTTATGAGTAGGATAAACTTACTAAAATAATAATGCTTCAATTTGTTTATTTTAAGATTTTTTGGGGGGGCAGGGGTGTATGAACTATTGATACAAGTGCGACAATCTGACTACAGTATAAGCTAGTTAACTTGCTCTAAATATAATAATAATAATGTCTTGCTAGTTTTTGTTTCAATGGCACAGGTTCATTAAGTCTAACTGCAAATTACATAAATGAGTCCAAGCACACAAGATAAGAAGGATGAATGACAATAAATCCACAATCATTCAACCGTAGATAGGATGGGAAACCAGTAGTGTGGTCAGTCAGGATCAAACCAGAGTCCCTCAGTTCAGTGCGAGGAGCGCAAATCATTATACCAACTCACCTCTGCTGATTAGTTGGTAAATTGATTTAAAAACTAAGCTTCTGAATATATATTATTTTCATATGAGCTTAGAAATAATATGAGATAATAATTATCTCTGCAGTAGTGACAAAATGTTGTAAACAACACTTTTTCAGATATAAAAGAGAATATTGCGTGAAAATCAATGAGCCATTCAAAACATATTATTTATAATATACAAAATTTGTGGTTAAATAAATAATCAATTGACAATGAAAAAACCACAAAACTTTTGCAAAAGTTATATACATGGTCATCCTCCCATAGAACTTCATTATGTTGAAGCCTACTGATTTGTCACTATACATTTAATATTAAAATATTTAATTAAAAAGTTAAGAAACAGTAAATAAATTTTAAAAAAGTTGCAAAAATTTGGGCTGAAAAAGGGTTGCATTTTGTCTTTTCTTGGAAATACAACATTGTGGGTAATTTTACTTTTCAGACTATTTGAGATGTTGAGCATGGTGTGACCACTTTCCCAGTCCCCCTGTAAGTAACGAGGCATGAAGAGAGCTACGAGATGGTACAGCCCGCCACACCTTCTCAGGGTCGAGTGAGCTCTCGTCTTGTGCAGAGAAAGTACAAGTGTGTGTGTGTGTGTATTTGACACCAAGGACTAGTGTGAGACAAACCAGTCTGGTGCAGATAGACAATACCAAGCAAAAATATCTTTATTAGTGTTTTTGACTGACAATTCAAAAAATATCAGACTGCCGGTACTTTAAAAAAATATTTAAATGATATAAAAATTGGTTGCAGGCCTTAGATGCCACAACCATAGAGCTTAATTTAATTTTGAAAATGTCTCCCTATTTAAAATAGTATAAGCTTACTGTATGTGCCAAATAAGAGTATAAAATTGTGTTATGTAGCCTACATTTCAACTCTTCCCAACATTTAGATGTATGGGTAGTAAGTATCCAGCCTACCCCTTGCCTCTTAATACCCTTTCAGCTTATACACATACATTATTAATCAAACTATACTATAGTCAAATAGCAAGGAGGAATGTTGAATTTTAGAGGAAATGTGGTTGCGTTTGTGTCGAGGCAGAGGGGAAAACTCTTTAAGGGAAAAAAAACCTCAATACACGGCCAACCATGAATCACTCCAACCCGCTTCGATGCTAAAATAGTCTAAGGCATCACTCTTGCAATACACTAGAATGAAGATAACTAGGATATTGGTGTTCGAATCCTGGTCGGAGTACCAAGAGTGTTATTCCAAAATATTTTTACCAATATTCCTCCACACAAATGTGAGTACCTACTCTTTCTCTGACTTCAACTGTCATCATCCCTAGCAGTGAACCTTGAAATCCCCTCCCCAGCAATTCATTCTAACACTTGAGAAACACCTTGGATTATCTTTTTTCAACTGGTGTGCCACAAAGGGTCGTCAGATGTGCCACGGTAGTTTGGAAGGAAATCAAAAATAAAATGAGAAAAAAATTTGAGAGTTGAAAATAAATCTATTTAAATCCATGATTAAGATTATTTTTTCCAAATAACACATTTATTAAAATTTAACTATTGAACTTTGAAACACAATCTTAATACTCGTTATTTTAATGATAGAGCCTCTCTTTAAAAAATTGATGGTGCATCTTGAAAATTTTAGTGCCTTGTTCAGTTACTTGAAAAAGATTGAAAATAGCTGCCTTAGACCACCCAACATTCCAATATTATATAGATAAAAAAGTTTCTAAAACAATGTCAAAGCAATTAAGATACTTGGTAGGTTTTGAACCATATAGGCTACATCTCAAGTGACACAGGGTCAATCTCATGGCAAAACACGACTGGTCCATTCACACAAGGCTCAACATCCCAGAGGGTGGTATGAATTAATACTCACCATGTATATTTTGGTTGACAATAAACATGTATGTCAATAAACAGTAAAACCCATCACACTTGGAGTGAAAGAATCAACAGAGTTAAAACACGAGAAGAGAAGGATACTATTAATCTCAAATATTGAAGAAATCAATCATGAAATAGGCTATTTTATTGATTGAAAAGGTCAGAAATAGACTAATATTGTATAGTCACATTTTCTACCAGTTACATGTACCTATCATTATTATTAGCACCGCGTCTTACTACCCGTTCGGGTTATACGCACTTACGCTAATGTGCAATGGTAGGGTGATTGTGAGATGAAATGAAGGACCTACAGTTTAACGTGGAATCCGAACCACGGTGGAGGCCTGGCATTCCTCACATTCACAAGTTGTGATTAATACACGTCTTGTCAGAGATGAAGGAAGGGTTTGGCAATCAGATAAATCCGTGCCGGAACCGAGGATTGAACCCCGGACCCCCAGCACGGAAGTCTGACACCTTACCCCTAGACCACCAGGTCACCTTTATGTACCTATCATGTTTCTCCTCAAAATGTAAGGTAGACTTTACTTAGATAATTAACAACCCCACTAACTTTAAAGTTTAATATAACTACAAAACAATCAACCAAACTGTTTTAATAAATGTGGTGTATCACAAACAGATATGTGACGACTGTTCACAGGACCAGTCCTGATAGCAGAATCAAATTCAACTAATTGAAAAATTACAACCTGGAAACAGGAACCAAACCTGGGACCTTTGCGTGCAATGCTCTACCAGTGAACCATGTGGATAGCTCGGAGCGGCCGATACTTTCAGCAGTTACCTAGACTCAATACAACAACTAGCGGAAAAGGTCCTAGAACATGAGACGAACCTGGATAGACCAGTGGTAGAGCATTGGCAAGCAAAGTCAAAGATCCAAGGTCACATTCCTGTGTCCAGGTTGTCAAATGCATTCTTTTTGGAGAATCCAACTGTAAAAATGTGTAGGTAAAATGTGAATGCTTGGGACAAGAGTGTATCAAGTACATGAAAAGTGAGGTGAGTTCAATTTAATCTTCTTCAAAACGTAGTAGAGGAAGAGGCAATGAAAGCATCGTAATAGTGAACTGTGTTTTTGATATGTTTAGTGTTGGTGCATCATTTTTCAACAATTCTTCATATTAATTTAAATGCATACATACAAACATACCTAATCACGCTGTTCCCTTACGAAGTAGGCCATAAACTGTGAATATAGCTCAAAAATCAACAATTTCGTACTTAATCCAACCTCACTAACTTTTTCCAAACTTCCCTATCCTTGCATACTCCCATCGCTTCAACAACATCCATACACCGAATCTTACATGCTCTTTTATTCTCAAAACTCTTAGTGTTTCTCTTTTTCACACATTCGTCTAAAACATTTACATGGTCTACCCCTTACTTTTGATCCAAACACTATAACTTCATATATTTGCTTCATTGCTAGATCCACATTCATTCTCTCAACATGCCCAAACCAACTTAAAATGCTTCTTTCACATTGACATATTGGATTACCTTTCAGACCGCACTCCTTCAGCAACCAATCACTACCGATTGTTCATAAGAATTTTCCACATACATTTCCTATATATCTCATTCCAACCACATTCACCATACTCTTGTGTTTCTCCTGACAAACCCACACTTCACATCCATACAACAATGTTGCCGTTAGCACACTTTTATATACTGCCATCTTTGCCTCTTTCGGTACTATTTCATTCTTTGCAATAGTTCACATACATCCAACTATTCTCTGAGATGCATTCACCCACCCATCAATTTAATTGCATATGACTTTCTTTTATTTGAGTAGCTTCTTACACATTAAAAAAATATATTTTGTGACTGAAAAGGGTGATTCCATATCAAATCATCCAATAGTCAGAGGAAATGTAACCCACTATTTTAGATTTTAATAAAATTTGACATATAATATCTCTGAATGGTTTTGTGATCATATTTAAAATTTGGAGACAATCTAAATCATAGTTTTCAAGTCATTGAGGCCTAAATACACCCGAAAAAATTCTTTGGAAATGGTTTGCAAAGTCGACAGTGTGAGATAAAATATTTTATTTCTCTAAAATTAGAAAAGATAGATCAATTATTTTTTTTAATCTTCTCTTTAAAGATCGTCCTACAGTTGAATAATATATTGAACAGTGTATTTGTACAAAATATGATTTTAAAAATATAATTAAAATAGTAATTCTCAGGAAATTTCCAGTAAAACTATGATTAATAAAACTTATCAAAAGAAGCAGAGGTGAAACCCCACCAGCTTTAAATTCAGAAGTTCCAAACCCTAGCCACTTGAAGCATAGGCTTAACTAGGATTGATGAATGTGGGGTGGGGGAAGGTCAGCCCCGAGAGGTATGGGCTCTACACCAGTAAGAAGGAGGGTTCATTTTTTAGTGCCTAAATCATCACGATCTACGATTATAGTAAATAATCGACTTGCAATTCAGTTAAAGCTAAAAACCTGAAACAGGATTAGACTAACACAATACAAGTTCATTTAAAAATAATTTTGTTTTATTGTAGAACACGAAAGAAACATTGTTTGGTTTAGCAGTAAACTAACTTAGGACAGTGTCCAATTACGACAAGGTAATTTTGCCAGTTCATCTAGAACTTCATCCGGAGAAATTCTTATTTCTCGATGTATACTTAACATCGCTAAGCCATTCAGCCTTTGCTGCCCTGTTGTATTTCTCAAGTAAGTTTTTAATCTCTGAAGAGTTGAGAACCATTTTAAATTGGTGCTTGTTGACACTGGAAAGGTTACTAAGATTTTCAACAAAGTACAGATCAATGGGAATATTTCTTTATTGCAGGCAACATAATAGTTCATAGCCTTTCTTGAACGTATTTTCAATTCATTCACTCTTTCGTACCACATGTAAAGTTCACCAATTGCTGCCATATCACTAAACTGCAAATCTTGCCCGGAAAAATAAACCATGTTATTCATCTGTTCCTTCTCTACTTCAGTGATAACCAATTCTTCTTTTGGCATCAGGCACATAAAACTGCCAAGCCCTTCTTGATGGTTCAAGAAACGAGTATTTAATTGACTTGCAAAATGATCCAAAAGCAGCAAAATAAAGTGCAACTCCAAAGTAAGCCTCATCGGAGTCTACTTTTACATTACACGCTCATATAACGCTCATAGAATGCTATCTTCGCGCTCAGTCCCACGCGGGTTTGAGGTTTTTCTGCTAAAGCCATTTCCTCCAACGCTCATAGATTGCTATCTTCGTGCTCAGTCCCACGGGGGTTTTACCATTGTTCTTTACAATAGAGGATCTTTTACAAAGCAAAACAAGTGTTAAGTTTTTGTAGTAACTTTGATACTTTGAAGAATAGCTCAAATTTGAACAACTATTTCGAGCAACAAACTTAATTTTTAAAAAAATTTCATAATCAGTAAATGTTATATTAGATATCAAATTAACATCATTGAGTGTTCTTATTTAGGACTTTTTTTTTTTTAAACAAGTGTCTGGATCATTTTGACTCGTACCTTACCAGTTATGTGACACAAATCCACCATACCAACTAAGGGTTAAGATATATTTGTTGTGTTACTAATATGTTTTAGTACATTAATTTAGAACGTCTTACTAACCATTCAGGTTATACGCTTAAGTACTAATTACGCTAATGAGTTAGGGATTGGGACGGTTGAATTTAGGAGTGAACCCGCATTTGCGTAGATGTAGAGTGGAAAACAACCCCCAGTTCACCCGACCGTAATTCTAACCTTAATCCCCCTGCCCTCGACAAATTATAGGGGGATAACGCTGATGTGCCACTGTACAAAAATATATGAGAAGATAATGGACAAGCGAATAAGAAATAAAATGAAAGGAAGGTGGAGAGAGTAACAGCATGGATTCAGAGAAAATAGGTCTACAATTAGACTTAACTTTGCTATACGAAAGTTGATGGAAAGAAGGTGTGAATGTGGGAAAGACTTAGTAATAGTATTTATGGATGTGGAGAAGGCATATTATAGCGTGGATAGAAATGAAGTTAGAAAAGCGATGGAGGAGGCCGAAGGGAAAAGAGTTGTAATGAGAGTGAAAAGCATGTATGAGGATAACAGGAGCTGTGTTAAGGGAGAAGTCCAATACTTTCTATTTTATTTCAAATCTGCTATACTTCGTGCTTGTATAGAACTTCAATTCCATTTCCTCCCCTGATAATTCAACTTGTGTATAGCTAGACATTTAGTTGCCTGTAGGGTTGACTGACTGGGAGGTATAGATTATATATAAAATAGATTCCCTTAACACTGCCCAGCTCGAGGGAAACAATAAAATACCGAGACAAAGAAAGGAGAGGGCTGGTTTCTACTTTTTTTTTCTCGGCTGGGTTCTATTTCAAAATGAGACATAGCTAGCTGTTGTAGGGTTCATTCAACATTCTTTCAGTTTGTACACTTGTATAATATAGTATATTATTAATCATCAATAAAATTATATTAGATTTGTATTTCTAATTAAGATTTAGGCCTAAGACCTTGACATTCTGCATTAATTAATAAAATAACTAATTCTAATTGAAAGTTAATCAAAGTAGATCGTTAAAATAAAAGGTCCAATAAACTAAAAAGGCGGTAAATCTTTTAAATTGTTTTAATAATAATTCATAGTAGACCAAATCAAAACTATTTTGGATAAAACAATTTATTTTTACATTAACATTATATAAAAGGATTTTACCTAGAATAATTTAAAATTAAGATGGATTGTTTATAGGAAATGCACCAACATTCTTCTGGCAAGGATAAAAAAAAAAGAGTGAAATGTGAAAACTATAAAGTGGAAACCAGCCCCCCACTGCGTTTGGCCAAGTATAGTTTAATTCTTGTAGGAAGAACATGTTTATAAAATACAAATAAATAGGCCTACATAAAAAAAATTGTGGTCAACGTTGATGGCATTTATTAATACGGTTGTATTGGCAACTCTGCAAAGTTTGTGTTATGTTGGCTATCCCTACTTCTTACTCACTGTAACTGTAACTTACTACTAGTCGTTCGTTGGTCTGATTACTGGTTAGATGTTTCTATCATAAATTATATTAAATAAATACACTGTTTACACTAAGTCAATGCATGTGTGATTTCGTTTCATGGCCTATTAATCCTAATAGGTTATGGGCCCAGAGCGTATCAGTGCTTATTAATATTTGTAATTGTATGATTCATGGAAAACGGTGTAACGGTGACCAATGTTTAAGTTCAACATGGCGGTGGCATCTGTATCCTATACGCATCCAGGATTAAAGCCTTTTGATGGTAGTGGTTTTGAAAACTGG
>CABFWB010004988.1:0-16131 GCA_902151455.1 Timema bartmani
GCAGTGGAAATAAAATCTACCCTATCTGTTGACTTAATACTGAACTAAAAGCTCGAAAACATGGGATCGCTGTGAGCGACACTGGCAAGTTTAGCAGATATTTCGTGCATCGCTCTGAGCGACGTTGTCACTCAAAGGGTTAAGCTACGACAGGCCTAGCAAGCCAGTAGTGGAAATGATATGGTTTGAATAAAAAACTGACCCAGGCCAAAGGCTGGAAACAGTAAAAGATGTAGAAATAAAAAATCCTCAAGCTACACACTACAAAATTGTGTTTCTTTGATTTTGCACTAATACCAATAGTTTTATCTACATTGTAATAAAACATTATAGCTTGTTTGAAAATGACAATATGGGAATATGTTTAGTATAAAACCACTATCCTGATTCAAAAAGCTTTAAAATGATATATTTATATAGATCAACATGTATCCATGTATATAAATCAACATGTTTGAACCCACGACACTTAATAAAATAAGGTTCTATGTGGATGGTACTACCATTGGCATACCACTTAGAAAGCAATAGCATACCACTATGCCAGCAGCTGGGTTGCCACGCATCTGGAAAACAGGGAAAACTGGGAAAATACAGGGAATTTTTTTGTGTCTGGAAAAAACCGGGAAAACACAGGGAATTTCACTAAAAAGCTTGAATTTGCTGGAATTTGTTAGTGAATTTGGGCAATACAGGGCTTGCAAGCTTAAAATACTAGGAGCAATATAGACTAAAATTTGTAACTGGCGAACTGAGCAGTCTGATTGGAACACATCTTATTTATGATGATTATGCTTACCAGCACTTCATCAGCTTGAGACAAGTCCTGAGTGCAACCGAGACGACTCGTTCGGAAAATGCCGTGCCTTTTCGGCTTTCTCCACTCATCCCCGCCAATACCACAAATGTCTCGTTTCCTCCACCCCAATCCCCCAACTTCATTAAGCCCATGCTGCTGGCATGTGTTTTTGCTGCCAGTTGAATGAATTCATTCTTTGGATTTTGGTGTGTTGTCTGTTGTTTTAAAAAAAGATTACTCCTGTTGAAAGATATTGTTTTTGTAGCGTGATGTTTTAAGACTGTACCCTACCCGTCTTGCCATTTTGGCTATTTTTAATTTTTTAGAAACTGCCAAGGTATCAATATTGTCTGTTTAAATCTTTATGGGTTTTAACATTTTTATTACAGTCAACTCCTGATCTAGCGAAGGTGGATTTACCTGGTTGCTGCCATGGCCAGGATAAAAAAAATTGAGTATAATATAAAGTGAAAAGTTTATGAAAATATTGCCTCCAGCCTGCTAGTAAGTCGTAAAATTAGTGTGTTTGTAAAAATGACCTATTGGGTTTGTGTCCACGCATAGCTACTTTACCTCTTCCACCCCCTGTGAAATGGACTAGCCCACATCTACCACTGATCAAAATAAATATATATGGACTAATTGACCTCCCAAATAACACCATATATCTGTTTTTTCGGTAAAAAAATCGTTGAGGACTAGTTTACTGATGAGTGATTTTTTTTTCAAACACATGAAATATTTTAAAACTAGCTTTAAGAATTTGTTTCGAAATTGGTATCTTGGGCCTTAGGCCTAATAATTGTGTTTGTGGTCAAAATTTGTTTAAGGGTATTTTACTAATGATTGATTTTTCAATAATAGTTATTATGATGAATTTATGTATGATTGTGTAGTATCGTTTATTGATCAAGTACTTATTGTATTTGGTAGTTTTCGATGAGTTTGCAGATTTACCGTGGAAATTGATATAACGGGGTTTAGTAGCCCTTTGTTACCCCGCTAAATTGAGAGTTGACTATGTTGTTTTTAAATATTTATTACAATATGGTAGGGATTAGGATGGCATTTTATTAGAGGAAATGCACCTGAATGAGCGAGGCAAATCACATGTTAGTTTCATTATTGTAAATTATTATTAACGATTTGTGTGGGCTACTTAGTCTATACAGTACATATACAATAATTAAAATTGGTTAAAATGTTTTTTAAATCAATTAATACATTCTTCTAAAATAAAATATGTAGGTTTCCTACCAGGGTGGTTACACTTTTATAGATGAGTGAGTGATAGGAACATACTTTATAGCATAAAGAATTAAATAGGTAACAAAAATAGATTTATTATACAAAAACATAAAGGTTGGAATTAGATTACATCAGCTGAGAATAAACAGAAATTATAAACGGTGGTTGAAACCCGTTGAATGGGCAAAGCAAAACAAGTGCTTTATCAAGGTAAGATTTTAAGTATGATTGGGTTATATAACTCCAAAGTTACAGTATCATCCCGTAGCTCGAGAGAATATGTGTCCAAGACGACACGGGAACAGCCGGGCTAGCTGCCTGACTTCCACCGGAAAGGTCTAAACAAAACAAGGTGAATTAGAGACATATAATGATATAACACATGACACTATAATTTTAGAGTTATTAGCCAATGTTCGTCACAGCTAGAGATAAAGAATTATTTCAGAAATAGTAACCAGGTGTATACACTAAGTAGTACTATGGCCGGTCCTTTCCCAGTGGGAATTGCCAGAGCATTCAATAGTACATTAATGACACCACCCACTGCCAGGGGTAAACTTCACGTTTATAAAACACTTATTTTAAACACTAAATCATAAGAAGTGCCATCCAAGGGGGAGAAAGAAAAAGTACTATCTGTGCGGGCCACCATAGAAGATTAGCTGTGTTCCGCACTTTGCGCATCCAAAATAATAACATAGAAAAAAAGATTCGAATAACAGTGCTGTGAGATACTGACCTAAATAGGTCCTCAAATAAAGGCGTTAGACAACCTGATTGTAGCCATTCTAATATTAGCACATATGAGCATGACGTCCATGGCGTCATGTGATATTGTGAAGTTTTTAAGACCATACGCCTGAATAATGAACTTGTGAAAGAGAGGGCTCTAAAGCATGGATCCTATCTCAAATAGAGCTCAAGGCTCCCGCATTTAAGCTATATCTTATGGACATAGAAAAATATGTAGTCAACACACTCTGACATACAAAATATGTTAGCCCTATTGACTAAACTAACACGTCATATGGGCGTTCAAAATAACGATGTCATAAAGACTCTATACAACACGTCTGATGGACGTACAAAATAAAGAAGTCCTATTGACTAAACTAAACACGTCTGAATGATGTACAAAACAAAGATTTCATAATGACTCTATACAACACGTCTGACTGACGTTCAAAATAAAGAAGTCCTTTTGAATAAACTACACATGTCTGAATGACATACAAAATAAAGATTTCATAATGGCTAAACAAAAATGTATATAGTCTTAAGGACAAATTCAACAAGTCTGAAGGACTTGGAAAACAACAGAATACTTGGATTATTCGATGGGTTTCCCTCAGGCGTTGAAGCGGTGACTCCCACGCCCTAACCGTCATGGTCAGCGGTTTCTTTAGGTGCTGGAGCAGAGTTTCCTTCGACGAAAGCCAAGTGATGAACTACAAAAAATAGACCTAGGAGTTTCTTGTTATATACTCTTTCCTTGACCGACAAATAGGGCACCGTAAACAATGGGATGGAGAGGACAGGAGAGGGAGTTTTGAAACGAAGGGGAAAGAGTTGCCAAGGAAGTCCGCTAGGGGCGTAGTGGTCGTAGCTTGTGTTGTCGCTAGTGATCGACCGAGGACCCTCTGGTCTTTCTTCGATGTTGAGGTCAAGAGGTTAGACGTGCGTTGAAACTGCCATGCCTGTGCTTCCGACATGCTAGTAGAACAGTTGGTGAAAGCATGGTGATCATATCCGGGAACATCCGTGTAATGTAAGTAGAATCTGGAGTATTTTACTTCTAAATATATCAGTATTAATTATCCTCTTCTGATTCTCTTGTCATAATTTAGGATTTTGTGTGGATTCTGGTATGTAGATGTCCTTTGATTTAAGAGACATGCTACAAATAGATACCACATTTAAACTCAAAACTGTATTTTTGGTATTTCCACCTTTTTTTCTTCTTTCATTCCATTTAGGGCCTACAGCAAATATAACCAATTTTTCCTTCTAGAAAATGTATGTCATTCATTTCTCATCCCTTTTCCAAATAATTCTTAAACATGTGTTTACCTTGCACATTAAAACATACCTCCATTGACAAATTAACAAGCTCCGTTTCTAAAATTTTCTCTAAAACAAAATTGAATGCCTCTATAATTATAATATCTATTAGGTGTCTGGAAAAATGAAAATTTCCTATGGAAAATCTGGAAAACACAGGGAATTTTGTAATAAGAAAATAGTGGCAACCCTGCAGCAGGTAATCTTCTCGTCCTTTGATCAGGCATAATCAATTTTTACAGCTTCTTTTAACACAACATTCACGATTACTCGTCAAAAGGAGTGTCACTTTCTTCATTGAAAGTAGGTGAGTTATAGCATTGCAGTGCAATTTAATTTGATTTTCGGCATCCACAATAATTTCAACATTCTGATTTAGAATTAATGACACGAGATTCACCCATAGAAAAAGATATTGAGCTAGCAATAGGCCTCAATTTTTTCTTCTTTCCTCGATTTTCTTCCAGGTATTCTAACTTCGATCCCCAATCAGTTGCCACAAGCTTATATCCTAGCCACCTTTGGACTTGTAAGTAAACCCTAAGATGATGTTAATGAAATGCTTTTGATTTTTGAGGAAGTTTCATAAGGTCAAAAGTTGATCTCAAAGCAAACATTCTTGTTAAGTTCAGGAATTAAAACTAACGATTTTTGTTCACATTCGACTATATGTTCATACCATACAATGCAAGGATAAATTTATCTCTATTGACAAACAATTATTCTCAAGGAATTACTTCTTTAATAATATTCCCAGCTTGGCTCTCAGTTTCAAATGATGATTTTATAATTTCAATGGCTTTGATTTTTCACAATCCATAAAAGCATGATAGCATCTCACAACCAGCTATCGTGTGAGCAAACAACTGAAGTGTTCTAGTTTTGCTGTACTGATTGATAGAACTTTCTATTCTGTAAAAAAAGTTTTAAGAGCTTTTACAATTTTTTTTTTAACAGAACTAAACAGATTTATTTTCATAAGCGAGAGAAACTAACAACGCCAATAGGTCTGTGTCAACAACAACTATAGAGTAACTGTTTAGTTTTTTTATCCCTACCCCTACTATGTTTACATCAGAATATCTTCAGCAACAAACATTGGTAAACTCTTTTTATCTTAATCTGATGCTACTAAAAATAATTACTTTTTATATTTTTCTTATTAGCTAAAATTCCTCTTTTGCTTTAACACATTTGGTGTTTTCTTCATAAGTGATGTCACTCAAGGTTTTTTGGCTGCTCTTCTATTTTGAATTTCTTGTTTTGTTTTAGAAACATCAGGATATCAATCAAAAATCATTATTGTATTTTTTCCAGACCTTGTAAGCACAAATGAACAGTAATTTTGCACTATTTTTCCATACAATATTCGGTTAAATAGCTGTTAGGGACTTACACTAACCTCTTCCGACTAAAGTTTCACAGATTTGTTCTTTGCTCTTGTTCTTATCATGTATTTTCTGTGTAGTTTAAGCTTTCCCAAAAAATTCCTTTCATTTTTTCCATCACTGCAACTCTTACCTGATAAGCTTGTTCATAGTTTACAGATTCATATAGATGATGATAGTAAGTCTATTAGAGTAATAGATCTTTAGAGCCTTATAATCAATTAATAGTAAATGCCAGACATGTTTGAATTGGAGACAGGAATGATCTTGGTCTTACAGTTGATATTATTTCATGATTTATCACAGTTCACTTCCTGTTTACCTCAGGTGATTCAGGCCAGCAGCGTTCTTCTCTTTTGTTACTCTCTGTGTAAAACCTTAAGGCTAAGGGATTAAGTTTTCCCCATCTGACTTAATATAATCGAAGTTTGGGTAGAAACTTAAATAGTAAGTAATCTTCTCTATTTGTTCTTTTATGATGTCAGCTGCAGCCAATACTATTCTTAAATGTTCTATCTTTGTACCTTTGATCAATTATTTTGTGAGCTTTGTCTGATAAAAAGAGTACATTTTTCCTTCCAGGAATATTTGAAACACTTATATGGTCCTTAAAATGTTCTAGAAGAAGATTTTTCAGACCTTTGTCTGTATAAGTATCCTCTTGACCAGGTATATTTTTCATAATATCTTGTAATTTTGTCAGAGTGTATTGGCATTTGTCATTTTTTTTCAATGTGTTCATGTTTGGATGATCTACAAGTCCTTCATCTGAAATAGTTCTTAAAAACGTTATGTAACACATTACTCGGTAATGTGATTCTGGTGCTACCAGGTCACTCACACTTGAAAGTCTGGTTCTTACCCGTACTCCCCCACTCAAAATTTCACACAACACATTTTTTTAAAAAAAGCTTTAATTCTTTCTAAAGTCATTACCATGTGAAAATATTTTCTCTGCTCTGATGCAGTTTTATAATCCCCACTTGCTTCTTATCCACGAATCAATTAGTTTGTTTTGAAATCAAACTTCTCTTCTGAGCTCCTTGAACATGATGAAGATGTTGAAGCCTGAGATGAATTATTAGTCTATACTGATGCAAGAGCAGCTTTGATACTAGTAGGTCTTATGTAGTTCTGCTTGCACTTAATGTAAACCTGAATAGTAATTTGTCCTTCCATCATTTCATACAGTCAATCACTTATAAACTAGCCTCAACGATTGTCCGTAAACCCATTTTAATGTTCACAGTTTCTCCTTCATGGTCCTTTTCACAAAGAATACTCAATCAAATTCATATATTCTATTCTTCTTTTCTTCCTTACATATAATTAAATATGAAATTGTGAATAATAATAAATACTATACATATTAAAATGCATAAAATGTGCAATTTACTGTAAATTCAGATAAGATGCCATAACTCAACATATACTACATAACTTAAAATGTACTGTACATTTTCAATACCTTTGTTCTTTATTACATGTCTTCTCACATCATTAAATTACTGAAATGCATTAATGGTATACACTAACACTTGCCACCACACAACACCAACAACAACAACAACACACAGTGTATAAACCAAACATGGGTAGTAAGACTTGGTACAAAAAAAAATACACATACACAATAGGTTGCCATATGTTGTCAGCCCAGAGCAGGTTTGCAACGGAAACATGTGGTTTGAGTATTGCTCACTGCACTGGTAGCACTATGAAGCCTCATTTTATGACAAAGTCTTGGGTGCAAACATGTGTATATATATCACCTTAAAGATTTTAATCAGGCTACAATTTTTATACCAAACTTATTCCCATATTGTCATTTTCAAACGAACTACAACATTAAAACTTTAAATATCAAAATAAAAATATCGTTTAAGTTTTTGTTAAAATTTAGTCACACCTCATGATATTAGTTTAAAACTGAAAAACAATTTTGCAGTGTGTAATATTATAATTAAAACTAAAAATTAATTACATTGTTACAATTATTGATTATGGGGACTTAAGTCAGTTTGTAAAAGTCTGCGAATGTGAAGTTTGGAGATGGGTAGGGAGAGGGAGAGAAAGAGCGGTGGTTAGTTTTGGGGAAATACACCTCTTATACTGCTGGCCAAAATTTAGCTTTCCCCTAATCATTTCCGACACTTGACTTTTTTTTCCCCCTTTTATATCCCGGGCTTATGTACAGAGTTGTTTTTTGGAGCTAAATGCAACATTTCTTGCCTAACCCATAGGTGAATGGTGGGATTAGCTGTATATGTATGTAATGTATGAATGTATTTATGTATGTATGTATAAAGTGAATGTTTGAAGACATATAGTTAAATGCTAACAATAATTAATTCACTTATACAGTGAGAGTGATGGTACACCCACAAATTTATTTTGAGGAGAGGGGGGGTGCATACAATCAAGATCATAGCCAGAGTGAAATTTTAGTATAAATGAGGGCCGACAGGGCACCACCCTGTTGAAGTCTTAAGAAAATCTAAACCTCTAGAGCTATTTTTAGGCCAACTATATTAGTAATGTAAGTTCAGTAAATTAATTATATATGTATATAATAGGTAGTTATAGTAAAAATCACTCACTAATCACCACTTTTTGGTTCATAAATTAAGGCTGAAGAAATTTATAGCATGTTCAAAAAGACAGTTTCATTTTTGAACTCTACAACTATTTTAATATATCTATATATAAATAATTGATTAAACAAATGTGTAAAGGATTTTCTAAATTTAACAAAAACTAAAGTTTTGTAGATTTTTCATCCTATTAATAAATATTATTTTTTGAAATAAATGGTAATTCATAATTAGCTTCATGCTGTGTTTGTGGCCTCTAAAGCACTATGCCTTAATACTTGGACTAAGCAGCCCTGGTAGATTTGTCAGTTCTCATCTCAGTTATGTTGATGTTAGTTGGTCTTCATGTTAAAGTGGGTCTGGTACGATAGATGAAGTCTATAAGTGTGGTCCCAATTCCCAATCCTTAACTTGTGTTGAGAGCCTTAAAAACAATAATTTACCTATTCATCAAAAGGGCGGCAACTATACCTCAGTTTTAGCTTCTGTGGTGCTGACTGACAGCTCACAGCTGACTTCTGACGGCTTTGAAAAGCTTCCAGACCAAATTATGTATCCCTACGCCGAACCATATGATCTGCAAAAAACATGTCTTTAGCAGTTGTCACTTCTGACAGTCAAAATTTAGGTATATACCTAAATGTTGACTGTCAGAAGTCAGCTGTGAACTGTCAGTCAGCACCAAAGAAGCCATGGGGCTACTGTAGCTATATTTTCTTGTACCTTCAATCTTTCTAAATTGTCAATAAGTTATAATTAATTAAAAATTAATCTAGATACATCTTGTATACAATGCATTCTAGCTAGGCTTTTTTTTTTTTAAGATTTTAAGGTGCATCTATAATGTGCATAACTGTGTCTTTTGAATATTAAGTGATAATTCTGGTCTTCATAATTCTGTAACAAAGAGTCAAGTAATTTTGTTTTAATGTTTAATACAAAGAATACAAATTATTATATACTGATTTTTAATTGATTTTACAAAATAAAGTTTTAATATATCGTTTTATGTAAGTTATAATATTATAACTTGAACAATGTTTTGTTATGACAGACCAATAACAGCATTATTTAAATTAATACTTTATACATATGGATTCAAGTTAAATTTGAAAAATAATTTACTAAGAAATTGTATCAAAAACATTTAATGTTAAATGTCAATTATTTAAATAATGTTTAAAAATCCAAACTTTGTTAAAATTATTATAACTAAATTAGACTTGTTACATAAATTTAACTCAATCCATATATATATAAATTATTTAATTTCAATAATTTCACAGTTAGTTTGTAACAACAACATAATATTGTTTCATTTACAATATTATAACTTAAAAAAATATACTAGATTAAGAAATTTATTGTGTTATACATCATAAACTTGTTTGCTTACTTTGTGTTACCGCTCTGTGTAACAAAATACTTAATATCATTTCTTTCATTAATTTCCCATTTATTACCTTGTACTTTGAGTATTAATTTATATTTGTGACCCTAAGAATGAATGCGAAAATAGTTATTTACAAACTCTTTTGGTTACCACTTGACTATCTCTGTGGTCATTGGTTATACGGCTGACTTTATCTATAAGGTCTTTATTCCATCTCAACTGATACCTTTCATAATATATATTAGGATTGTGCTTATTTGGTCCATAAAATTAATTGGTTTATTTTTTTAGGCAGCACTTCATCATTGTGTTCTTATTAATGAGAAAGTAATACAGTGTTTTTAATATAATTTCTATAAGTTTTAGGGGTCACTACCAGTATTTAAAATATTATTTTTTGAGAGAGAAAAAAAGCACAAATTAACTCTCTAGATATATTTATTGGGTCTACATAAAAATGTATATCTTTTAGGAGATTTTGATTGTTTCTAGGTGCATAACGCCAAAAGGCTACCTGAAGCCAGAACTTGGCTTAAACTCTAACTGTAAAAATGCAAATATCACTAATTTCCTTCTCTTTGTAATCTTGAACTGACTCTGAATAAATAAACCTTTAAGGAATAAATTACTTTTGCCATTCATCTAGCATGGTAAAGTCCACCAGGTTTACCTTCTAAGAATATAATAGTAGGATATAGTAGTTTCTTGTAGTCATCTCGAGGTTGAAATTTTTCAAGTTGATTCTGGGCAAAATAGATCATGTCACTGGTAATAATTTAAACTTCACTGGTAGAAGCATCAGAAGTGGCCGTTTTAAATCATTGCATTTAATTATGCTCCAAGCATTTTTGTTCTGGTCTGGTTGAACACCCAAGCACATGACATATTTCTTTTTATAGCATTATCTCCAAAATATGACAGAAAACCATAACATTTTTTTGTTTATCTTTTGTTTCTAATAGAAAACATGTTCCGTTCCTTGGTCCAATATTTACTGCAGCTGTGTTGAAGCTCATCTATTTTATTTGATCACAAATTCCCCACAATAATGCTATTTCATAAATTGCCAAAGCTGCTGATTCCCCTGTTCCAGAAACAAGTTTTAGAACTGCTAGAAATTGATCAACATTCTTAACGAATACCACAATTGGGAATCAAGCTACAGGTTCTTGTTTGGTCATTTTTCTATACAAGTGAATAGTGAGGAAGATACACTTTTCAAAGACACCACAATCTTCTGTTGACACATTGACTACGGGTAGATGAAGTGTTATCATTGTATTTTGAAGTATCACAGCCGAGTAGCTTAAGGGTAGTCATCATTAAAATAGATGCTTTTCGATTACTGAATTTCACAACATCAAGATTAACAGCCAAATCATTGTCATAAAGTTTCTTCCTACCCACTTTTACAAAGGTGATTCAGGGGTACAGGAACCTTGAACAGCAGAACTAGGTAATAATTGAGGATTTTTTTCTGAAATTTTGTGGCTACCTTGAAAAATAATTTTCTGGAAGAAAAGCTGTTGGTGAAACACTTTTTTGTGGAAACATTTGTTTTTTTTAATTTGGTTGAGAAAATTTACAGACTCCAAGTAAAAGGTAAAGTTAAGACTCAAAATCTGTAGACAGCCTATATAGTTACATTGTTGCCTTACCAGTTATTTAATGGTAAATGTACTGTCCTAAAACAAGTTAGCAAGGCATGTGCTAATAATACTTTAGGGTCATTCAGTGTTAAATCAACCAGGGGTCTGAACCTTCATGCCTCAAATTTGAATAATTTTTTGTTTATTGGTTGTACTTATGAAGTACCATATATCAAAAATACAAATTTTTAAATTTTTTCAGAGTAGTTTTTTTGATTAAATTTCCAAAAATTGCAAAAATAGGCAAATTTTGTGTTGTTTTGAAACAGAAAAATGTATGTAGATCTGTAATCGATGGTGCTAGAGAGCTCTTAAATGGCTCATTTTAAAGCTCTTTTCAAGGGCTTTAATTTGATATGCAACACAGCATACTTAAAAAATTTTCTTTTTTAATCCGCTTTCTAAATTTGGGTTTTTGAAAATCTTAAAAACACTTTCATTGATTTTTTCTACAAAATATATGTATTCTTACATGTATTGACCAGCAATATACCATATTTGAAGATGGAGAAAAGATGGGTTTTGTTGTGACAAAATGTAATAATATTAATACTTGGGTCATCGGCGCAAAAGTTGAACTTTTATTATTCAAAATAAATAGGCCACTAGTTGCATTTTGATTTAAAAATTATATAATATTATTAACTGCTGGAATTATATAATATAAAAACCCCTGAGGGCATACCAAATTCATCTAGTGATAAGAGTCCTTGATTTAACTTCACTGGTACCAACTTAAAGCACACAAAAAGGATACATAAAAAAACTGTCTATCACCAACAAATTACTGTACTTTTGAAAAAAACATCATGGCTATGTACACTAATAAGTAAGTAAAAAGTCTCAGATGTTTTCTGATTTAACTCATTAAAATACATATTTGTTCTAGTTTTCACAATTTATTTAATTTTTTTTTCTAGTAGAAGGGGATGCTCCTGCCATCTCTTCTTTGGTGAGAGTATATGTTCTACCTATTTCTGTTCTTGGTTCAACCTCTTTCAGAAGAGTCTCAGTTTTCACATTCAGAATATATATAACTTGGCTGTGGATAGTAAAAAGATGCTGCAGGTCCTCAAGGATGTAAAAAGCTAACTTTAATTTCATTCGATTCATGATTTTTTTGCAAGATTACAAGCAAGTCACCAAAAGTGGTTGTATTTAATAGTGACAAATCTGGATTCAATTTTTTCTAACTCTGCTGACATACCATCTGATGCTACATGTTCTTTTATCGTTTTTTTCTATTCTTGGGTAGTAAAGTTTGCTCTCCATTTGTGTATCTGAGATTGTGATGACTGCATGACATTTATGTGTTCCTTTCACTGTATTTGTTTCGTCAAAGCGTGTTGTCAATCTTTTTTCATTTTCGTTATATTCCTCTTTGGTACAAAATTTAAATTGGATACCTGGAATATTTATTTTTGCAAAATCGAATACCTGTTGAGGTGTCATTATTTACTGATCATAAGGTCGCTGAAAACTTGCTTTTGTAGCTAGTCTTTTCACAATTCCCCAGTGACCATCCCATGCACTTTTACTATGAGATGTGGCAAAGAGATGCCACTCTGTATCAATTACAAAATCTTTTTTGTGCCAACAAATATTCAAAAAGTTATTTCTGTTTTTATAATGGCCTGCACAGCCATCCGAAAAGTATAATATTTTTTGTATGCTAGGAATAACTTCTTTGAGAGCAGCTATCAGGTGTGTTTGGAAGAGGTTGAATGCAGCAGTGTTGTGAGTCAGACATTCTGATATAAAAACATAATTGAGATATTCCAGTATATTGTCTTCGCCAATGTAATAAATTACAAAGGGATAGAGGGTAGCCTGGCTCTTAGTCCAATGGTTGGATTAAACTTCATCTTGAAGCACAAATGAATAATTTTCTGCAAAATCACAAGTGATGACAACTTCTCCTGCTTTCAAGTTGGATTTCACATCATTATAAAACTCCTTTTGCATGTTTGTTATAAATGAGTGGCCTTTTAACTTAAACAGCTCCTCAGCAAATTCCTCTATAAATTCATATTTCTCTTTGATGAGAGTTTCCAACATACATCTATCTCAAAGTCATCCTTTCTGTACCCTGGCACTTTGCTGTCCTGATCTTTGTTGGCTTGGTTTGGCTTAGAGCTTTTTTTAAACTGTTTTGTAAGTTTCACCTTACACCCATCACATATTTTCATTCCTAGCTCAACATCTTACACACATTTAAAAACACATCTAAAGCACAATTTTCCCCCTTGAGATGGTCAATTTTACATGTGCTTGTATTATTGAAAAACTATTTTCTCACAAACCCATCTTTTCTCCTTGGTATACTTCTAGCCAATACATGTAAGAAAAGCATTTATTTTTTAGAAAAAAATCAAAGATGTTTTTGAGATTTTCAAAAATCACAATTTTGAAAGCGGGCTAGTTTTTTTTAAAGTATGTTGTGTTGAATATCAAATTAAAACCCTTAAAATGAGCCATAAAAGAGTTCTCTGGCACCATCGATTGCAGATCTACATGCATTTTTCTGTTTCAAAATAACACAAAATTTGCCTATTTTTGCAATATTTGGAAATTTATTTAAAAAAAACTACTGTGGCAAAAAATCTGAAAATTCGAATTTTTTGTCCTTTTGATAAGTACAATAAATGAACAAAAAAATTTTAAAATCTGAATCCTTCAGGTCCAAAAATATTTTTTAATTTGTTTATTTGACATGGAATGACCCTTAAATATACATAAATTTGTTGTAAATTCCCATAACCTCCAAAATCTTAGAGTGGGATGGAAGTTAAAGATGTAACACTGAGGGCTGTTTCAGCATATGAAAAATGGTACAAGTCAGTGGACTCACTACCCAGAGCATATTGGAGGAGAAAATTCAAACTACATGATAAAAAACCTGGATGCCAACACAGCATATCAACTAGGGCTAAGTGCACGAAACAAAGTTGGTACAGGAAGTGTCAATATTTTGACACATTGGGTGAAAACATTAGACAAGGGTATGTTAACTATTTTTGTACCTTAAATAATTACCACTAAATCAGCAAGATAAGCATTAAAACAAATTGACTTGGAGGTGAATATTGACGGGGACACATAAATTCATAATGTTACTAGTAAGATTTATCTAATTGACAGATGAGTAGGGTATAGGGGAAATAATATAAGAAAGTAGGGTAAAGTGGTCTGGTGTAAGGGGTAACCATAGTTTGAGATTTATATGGGGGTGGGGCTGCATATTAAGGTGCACCCCAGTTTTATCATAGTTGTAGATTTTTCCAAAGTCTTATACATCTATACCCAATATCACCTTTGAGGGAACTGCAGGTCTTATGGAGAAAATATTTATATTCGCTCTCTCTCGGTTAACTGTTGCCAAATTTATTCGCTTTCAGTTATGTCAGAAGGTTGTGTGCTGGAGTAAGGAGCTACTGGGAACATCAACAATCTAGTGTTCTAAAATTTATCTTATATTTAAGGTAATATTAACTACACATAAACAGAGAATTAAAACACCGTTCCCCAATAGCAGTCATGCAGTTCCCTCAGAGACTATCTCCAATGTGCCTCTCATCTCAAGGGAATAGCTATGTAAGACCCAGAGGGGCTGGAGAATGAAATACTTAGATGTAGTTAGCAGGGAGTCTAATTTGAACCAGAACTGATAAATGAAAGTAACTGCTATTTTTTGAGGAACCAGAACCAAAACAGGAACCCTAAAAATAAATAACCAAAGAACCAGAATTGGAATCAATATATCTTTAGGTTTATAAAGGTTCTTATTGGTTCTTAAATTTTTTTTTATAGTTTCATTTTATTTCTTAACGTAATCTTGTTTTGAAATAATCTATTTTTCCTTTTCTCAGGATTTTTTTGTCAAAGTCCTGATAAATTTCTTTGTATTTTTTTTTTGTGTGTGTAAAGATAACTTAAATTTGTTGTAATTTATTTTTAGTATAATTTTCTATTTACGAATTTGGAAATGGAATCACAACTATTAAATAAAAGATTAAAAGAACTGGAACCTAACTAAGAACCAAAAAGAACAGGAACTTTTATTTTTATCTAACTGGGACCTTAAAATGTTTACTTACTTACTTACTTACTTACTTACTTACTTACTTACTTACTTACTTACTTACTTACTTACTTACTTACTTACTTACTTACTTACTTACTTACTTACTTACTTACTTACTTACTTACTTACTTACTTACTTACTTACTTACTTACTTACTTACTTACTTACTTACTTACTTACTTACTTACTTACTTACTTACTTACTTACTTACTTACTTACTTACTTACTTACTTACTTACTTACTTACTTACTTACTTACTTACTTACTTACTTACTTACTTACTTACTTACTTACTTACTTACTTACTTACTTACTTACTTACTTACTTACTTACTTACTTACTTACTTACTTACTTACTTACTTACTTACTTACTTACTTACTTACTTACTTACTTACTTACTTACTTACTTACTTACTTACTTACTTACTTACTTACTTACTTACTTACTTACTTACTTACTTACTTACTTACTTACTTACTTACTTACTTACTTACTTACTTACTTACTTACTTACTTACTTACTTACTTACTTACTTACTTACTTACTTACTTACTTACTTACTTACTTACTTACTTACTTACTTACTTACTTACTTACTTACTTACTTACTTACTTACTTACTTACTTACTTACTTACTTACTTACTTACTTACTTACTTACTTACTTACTTACTTACTTACTTACTTACTTACTTACTTACTTACTTACTTACTTACTTACTTACTTACTTACTTACTTACTTACTTACTTACTTACTTACTTACTTACTTACTTACTTACTTACTTACTTACTTACTTACTTACTTACTTACTTACTTACTTACTTACTTACTTACTTACTTACTTACTTACTTACTTACTTACTTACTTACTTACTTACTTACTTACTTACTTACTTACTTA